>ML662445.1:43858471-44002356 GCA_007570785.1 Antilocapra americana
AAACTCCAATACTTTGGAGTTTCAGCTTCAGCATCAGTCCTTCCAATGAATATTTAGGACTGATCTCCTTTAGGATGGACTGGTTGGATCTCCTTGCTGTCCAAGGCACTCTCAAGAGTCTTCTCCAACACCACAGTTCAAAAGCATCAATTCTTCGGCGTTCAGCTTTCTTTATAGTCCAACTCTCACATCCATACATGACTACTGAAAAAACCATAGCTTTGACTAAATGGACCTTTGTTGGGAAAGTAATGTCTCTGCTTTTTAATATGCTATCTAGGTTGGTCATAACCTTTCTTCCAAGGAGCAAGTGTCTTTTAATTTCATGGCTGCAGTCACCACCTGCAGTGATTTTGGAGCCCCCTAAAATAAAGTCTGTCACTGTTTCCACTATTTTCCCATCTATTTGCCATGAAGTGATGGGACCGGATGCCATGATCTTAGTTTTCTGAATGTTAATATTTAAGCCAGCTTCTTCACTCTCCTCTTTCACTTTCATCAAGAGGCTCTTTAGTTCTTCTTCACTTCTGCCATAAGGGTGGTGTCATCTGCATATCTGCTGCTGCTGCTGCTGCTAAGTCACTTCAGTTGTGTCTGACTCTGTGTGACCCCGTAGACTGCAGCCCACCAGGCTCTGCCATCCCTGAGATTCTCCAGGCAAGAACACTGGAGTGGGTTGCCATTTCCTTCTCCAATGCGTGAAAGTGAAGTCACTCAGTTGTGTCTGACTCTTAGCAACCCCATGGACTGCAGCCTACCAGGCTCCTCTGCCCATGGGATTTTCCAGGCAAGAGTACTGGAGTGGGTTGCCATTGCCTTCTCTCTGCATAACTGAGGTTATTGATATTTCTCCCAGCAATCTTGATTCCAGCTTGTGCTTCATCCAGTCCAGAATTTCTCTTGATGTACTCTGAATATAAGTTAAATAAACAGGGTGACAATATACAGCCTTGGCGTACTCTTTTCCCGATTTGGAGCCAGTCTGTTGTTCCATGTCCAGGTCTAACTTGCTTCCTGACCTGCGTACAGATTTCTCAGGAGACAGGTCAGGTGGTCTGGTATTCCCAGCTCCTGAAGAATTTTCCAGAGTTTGTTGTGATCCACATAGTCAAAGGCTTTGGCATAGCCAATAAAGCAGAAGTAGATATTTTTCTGGAACTCGTTTGCTTTTTCGATGATCCAACGGATGTTGGCAATTTGATCTCTGATTCCTCTTCCTTTTCTAAATCCAGCGGTAGTCTGAGCATTCTTTGGCATTGCCTTTTTTTGGGATTGGAATGAAAACAGACCATTTCCAGTCCTGTGGTCACTGTTGAGTTTTCCAAATTTGCTGGCATATTGAGTGTAGCACTTTCACAGCATCATCTTTTAGTATTTGAAATCGCTCAATTGGAATTTCATCACCTCCTCTAGCTTTGTTCATAAGTGACGCTTTCTAAGGCCCACTTGACTTCGCATTCCAAGATGTCTGGCTCTAGGGGAATGATCACACCATCATGGTTATCTGGGTCATGAAGATCTTTTTTGTATTTTGTATAGTTCTTCTGTTCCTCTTTTGAACAGTTCTTCTGTTCTTGCCACCTCTTCTTAATATCTTCTGCTTCTGTTAGATCCATACAATTTTTGTCCTTTATTGAGCCCATCTTTGCATGTTCCCTTGGTATCTCTAATTTTCTTGAAGAGATCTCTAGTCTTTCCCATTCTATTGTTTTCCCCTATTTCTTTGCACTGATCATGGAGGAAGGCTTTCTTATCTCTCCTTGCTATTCTTTGGAACTCTGCATTCAAATGGGTATATCTTTCCTTTTCTCCTTCGCTTTTCGCTTCTCGTCTTTTCACAACTATTTGTAAGGCCTCCACAGACAACTGTTTTGCCTTTCTTTTTCTTGGGGATGGTCTTGATCACTGCCTCCTGTACAATGTCATGAACCTCCATCCATAATTCTTTAGGCACTTTGTCTGTCAGACCTAATCCCTTGAATCTATTTGTCCCTTCCACTGCATAATCATAAGGGATTTGATTTAGGTCATACCTGAATGGTCTAGTGGTTTCCCTTACTTTCTTCAATTTAAGCCAGGTCAGGCTATTTGGGTTTATTCCTTGCTCCACTGCTTAGAGCATTTTGACCTTGAGCTAATTACATACACATTCTATATTCTATGGGCTTTCCAGGTGGCTCAGTGGTAAAGAATCCACCCACCAAGCAGGAGATGAAAGTCTGATCCTTGGGTCAGGAAGATGCCTGGAGAAGGAAGTGGCAACCCACTCCAGTATTCTTGCCTAGGAAATCCCACAGACAGAGGAGCCTGGTGGGCTGCAGTCCGTGGGGTCACAAAAGCGTTGGACACGACTCAGCAACTAAACAACACCATTTTTTGCTTCAGTTTCCTAATTTTCATCTGTGACATGAAAATAATATCTCTGTAGCAGTGAGGATTAAAGAAGTGACTGGTGCTATGCTCAGCATATAGAGGGTGCAGGAAATATATATACATAATTTATTCTTATAAATATATACGTAACTTATTCCATGGACTGCAGCATGCCAGGCCTCCTTCTCCCTCACTATCTCCTGGAGTTTGTCCAAGTTCCTATCCATTGAATGGGTGATGCCATCCCATCATCTCATCCTTTGTCATATACATTACTTATTCTTATAAACTTGCTGGCTTTACCTCCAAAGGCTGTTGTACTAATTGCTCAAGGTGCTGGGTGTGAGTTTTCAGAAGAGTGTGAACTGTCAGCACATGGTGGGAGTGGGTGACACTGGAAGGCCCCCCACCCCGGGGTAGACGGGCACTGGGCCCCACTCTCAGGGAGCTGCAGTTGGGTTTTACCAGGAGAAAAGGTTGTCCCTGCACCTGGAAGTGCCACCGTATGGCTTAACTTGGAGATGTTTGCTGGGCCTGCTTGGTGAAAGTTCCGACCTAGGGCTCATATTATATCTTTCTTTCATTTTGCTTTTTAATTGGGATCTATTATGGAAGGTTTTTGTTTTGTTTTTGACATCTCAGTTCCTTCTCCTTACTTTGCAAATAGAGAAGACTTGAGGAAAATGTAGTGCTTTACAAACATTCACTTCTTGGTGGAGCATGGGAGAGGACAGAGGTTGTCAGTCTGAGACAGAGGAGTCAGGCATTGGCTGCCCTTGTAGGGGGACAGGGCGACACCCGCAGGGCCCTGCTCTGGGATGGGAAAAGGTCCTTTGCTGGAAGAGGTGCGTTTGAGCTGAACTTCGATGATTGTTTGAATTTGGGGGGTGAGGGGTGTGTGTGTGTGTGTGTGTGTGTGTGTGTGTGTGTGTGCACTGAGGGTTCCTAAGTCTCTGACCACTGCCCTGAAATCCTTTTTGGAAGTAGGCATGGCTCTTGTGTGTTGATAGAGATCCAGACACGTGCAGCCTGAGACCACTTCAGATTCTGAGGTCTAGGAGGTCAACGTGATACTCGCAATCCATGTTCACAAAAAAGAGGATGCTGGCAGATGCAGCAATACTGTCTGTGGCATACCGGAAGACTGGTGAGGATGGCGAGGGGCCAGCCTTGGTTCCACACCCCACGAGGTACAGGACAAAAACTGGAGAGAAGGCCATGCCTGGGTCTCCTGCGAGGGGCCTGGTGGTGAGCCACGTGCGGCAGAGGCCTGGCTCTCCCGGTCCGTCAGAGGCAGATGCGGCTTCTCGGGCTGCTGACGTTCCTCATCTAAGGCTGGGGGCTGCAGGAGAGCCAGAGGGAAGTTCTGCAGGGTAAAGCCTGTGCCTGAACTTTGCCACATTTTTGGCTATAAGAGAGAATGTAGCTTCTTAGAATGAGGTGGGCTTTGGACTCAGACAGGCTGAAAGCCCTGCTCTGCTGCTTTCTGTCCTCATGGTTTTTGATACATTACATAATTTCTCTGATCCTCCATTTTCTCATCTGTAAAATGGACATAAGGATATTTACTTTGCAGGGTTATCTTAAGAATTGGAGACAATCATTTAAAGTTGCTAGTTTTTTATAGGGGTTCAGTAAAGGGTAATAATAGTTAACATTAAGCAAATTTACCCATGTTGTATTCCAAATGCTTTATGCAGTTTAACTCATTTGATTCTCACCGAAACTCTTCAGAAATAGTTTAATCCCCATTCTCAGATGGGGAAATTGAGGTGCAGAGAAGTTAATTACCCTGCCCAAGGTCCACCCCATGCCAGTGGGCAGTCGGATGGGAAATTGGGCAGCTCAGCTCTGACACGTTACCTAAGGCGCTGGGCTGCTGCGACCGCTATTCCAGTGCTGAATTCCCGTGAGGGCAGATGATTCAAATGGCTGCTGCTTACAATCTTGATAATTAGCTAGAAGATACTTTGCAGAACAATTAATATATATATATGCGTATATATATGTGTGTGTGTGTGTGTGTGTGTGTGTATGTTTCGCTAGGATATCTGTATATATAAAACATATAATATATATATAACAGTGCTGTAACATATATAATATATATATATACACACATATATGGCTAGGATGGCTGCAACCCCCAGTCTGACTAAGCCCTTGAGTCTGGCCAAGGTAGGGTGTCTGATTGGCGCGTCTGGGTAAAGGTTTTGTTTCTGAAAAACAAGTAATTGGGTTCTCTGTACCCCAAACATCTTCATTAATAGAGTCAGTCCTCAAATATAACTTGCAGAAGAGCATGTCTAGATTCTTTTTTCCTTAGATTATTCTCAAGTTCCTAAGACTAAAAGCACATTTGAGCCAGGAAAACAAAGGTTTGGACCTTACCTAGGTCCCACAACAACGTAGGTCCAAAAACAAAGGTCTCCCCTTACCTAGGCAGACAGGCCCAAAGCTGTCCATACCCAGTGAGTAAGGGACTGAAATGCATTTATTTCATTTCACTTAGGGGTCGAGGGCAAGTTTTGCAGTGGGGTAGGGAATGGGGAAAGTAGCAGTTGTCAGCAATGTTTCCTCCCCTTGGGCAATATGAATCAGTTCTTTCTTATCAAAACAGCAAGCCATAAAACCCTTCCTTGGCCCCGTGGCCCTCCTCCACCCTTCAGTGAGCTCTCTCCTCCCATGTGCACTCAGATCATCTTCATGCCTCCCTCTCACCTCCCAAAGCCTGGGTGACAATGATCAAACTGCACCCTGCTCTCAGTGAAAAAGCGAAAAATGAAAACGAGCCAAAGACATAGCCTTGGGCTGGCTAAGGCCAGTGAGCGTTTCATAATCTGGCACAGCCGTCTCCCTGGCCAGGCCCAGCTCTCGCCTCCACACACCACCTTCCACGGTCAGTGCAGTCCCCTGAGGGTTCAGCTTGTGATGGTCTCTGCCCATGATGGCATCTCAGCCTGGATCATCTTGCCCTTTCTTTCTGTAGTTCGCACTCACCCTGTACACCTCACTTCTCTGTGGCATCACCAGTCGTGCATAAGGAATATCACATGAATGAGCAGACTAAGCCATACTCTCAGGGAACTTGGTATGAATTTGAAGAGCAGAACATACAAAAAAAAATCACCAAATAAAAATACACGTCAAGGGCAAGTGAATGGTCTGAGATCTGTGGGAAGAGAAACTGTTAGGAGACTGTTGAAGTTGTCTGGGTGAAATATGAAGGGCTGGGTAGCTGGAATGCAAAGAAAACACTGGGGAGATTCCATCCAGTCAGTCACTCAACAACCATTTACTGAGCATCGACCACATACCACAGGCTCTGAGGATCCCGCAGTGAGCAAAACAGCCCCCAGTCTCAGCCTAGTGGGGCTTACATTTCTTGTGTGTGGGGGGAAACACGATGGATAAATAAAATGGACAGGATGGCAGATGGTGTGAAGTGCCATGGAGAAAATGAGGCAGGAGGGAAGTGGGGTGGCACAGAGCACAAGTCTTAAGCTCATGATATTTGAAGTCTATCAAGCTGCCCACCTGCCTGGCTTTCTCCAAATTTTTTCTGACTTCTTTTGTCTTTAGTGGTTTCCTTTCACTTGAAGAGACTCCAGGGCGTTGAAGGCCCTTACCCTCTGCTGGGCAACTGGCACATTCTCTTTTGAGTTTTCATGAAGCCCCTCGTGAGGTGGAAGCTCCTTGCAGACAGGATCTGCATTCTAAACTTCCATTTCTTGCTCTTCTGCAGCATTGTACTCAGCTCTATTAGATATTCAATAAACATTTGTTAATTTGATTGATTGCACAATTCATAAATAAAATTGCAAGTGAAACCTCCAGTTAAAGTCTCCTAAGGAGTTTTTCAAGGCACTGATCACTAAATACTTTACAAAAGGGAAAACATCTTTAGACGATATTAGGATACTAGCTCTTCTGGCTGTGATGGTAAAAACCAGAAGTCTGAATATATCACCTTCTCCCTGAGAAAACTGTCATCCAGAGAGGAGAACAGTTTGCCCAAGGTCCTGCAGTTAGGGTTTCCTCTGACTCAGTTTTCTTATCTGTACAATGGGGTGAACTGCCACTTAAATCACTTATTCAAAAAGAAGTTGAGAATCAGATGAGATGAGGAGGAAGTTTTGAAAGACTAATGTTCATATAATCATTCATATCCCATTTATTACTCTTCCCTTTCCTGCCAGCAGGCTCCCCAACTGATGGTACATTCACTAACACTCAGCTGCCTCCTTTCCTGTTGGAAGATAAAGCCTTGTCTCATCTACAAAGCCAGGAAGTCCCTGCCTGTCAGGGTGGGGAAGCGAGGCTGGGGGAACAGGGGTGTGCCCTTGAACCAGCTCTATCTGCCTAACAGCTTGCCTACTTTTAATTTAATCTTGTGCCGCCCTCGTTAGCATCTGGTTATTATTAGAAGGTAACCACAATAATAAGTATTCCAGTTGTATCTTCTATTTGCGGAGTGCTTTGTGATCGTTTTTATTAGTTGGTTGCAGCCTGGTTGTCCTGGAGACCAGTATACACACAAACAGGAAGAAAAACAGGGAGGGTGCCCGGGTAAAGTGTCTACCAGGAAGTTCAATTTGTCTTTGACCAGCAGGACGCCAATATTCTCTTGGGGGCAATTGGAGAAGTTAGACTAAGGTAACCCTTCAGCAGAAGGAAACTGAAGCTGAGCTCAGGCACTGTTATTCAGTGGGAGCCTCCGATGTACCTGTGGGTGACCTGGCCACTGCTGTCCACCAGTCAGCTGCAGAGCTGGCCTTGCAGTTTAGGGCTCAGAGAGAGCTCGCTCTTTGTCTTGCATCTGCAGCGACATCTGAAGAAATCGCCTTGTACATAAGCAAATGTACGACTCTCTCTCTGGGAGATCAGTCAATTACAGCAAATTGAGCTATTTCATTTCGGCTTGCAAATGGCTTTCAGTTACACAAGTAGACACATTAATCTAATAACTAATGATCATATATTTCACTAATCATACAGCCCTGCATGTGGTATAATATCTAATTATATTTAATATTAAGACATCTTCACATGTGCATTTTTACCAACTGCCTAGCTCGGGGAGCCATGCAAGAGCAGAGTGGTGAAGAGCAGGGAAGAGCTCCAGGTGGAGGGCCAGCAGGCAGGGGATGGGCACGATCCAGGAGGCAAGGGCTGCCCACTGGAGGAGGGGCCTTCTTCAGAGGGTGTGAAGGAGGTTTGTGGCAAATCAGGACCAAGGCTAACTTGTGAGGAGCTTTTGGGATAAAAGAATCCTCTGGAGCTGCCCGCTGGAAAAGGCACATTTGCTTGGAGATGATTGGAGCTTGGTGCTGATTTTTGCCCCCATTTGCGTTTCCTCCTCCCAGTACGATGCTGGGCATCATCTCCACAGCCCTAGGCAGCTGCCCTGGAAGAGCTTGGAGTCAGGGCAGGGAAACTGAACACAAAACCCCCTGCAGGGTCAACTCTGGCACCTCCTACTTTATCTCTTCTGAAAATAAACTCTGCGAATAACCAAGGACCTGGAGTGGGGGGTGAGATTACTGGGTGGGGTAGAAAAGGAGGTGAGATTGAGGAAGGCCCAAGGGCTCTGGTTTGAGTATATGTTTCTGAGCTCTGGGTCCTTTGGTATCAAACTCCAGCTGTCATCTCCTCTACTTTTGGCCACATCCCTGAGACACTGGTTATGTGATGAATGTCTTCTTCCTCCTCCCAAATTCCTCTGTCAGAGCCCTAACTTCTGAAGTGATGGTATTTGGAGTTGGAACCTCTGGGAGGTAACTGGCTTCAGATGAGATCATGAGAGTGGGGCCCTGTTGATGGGACTAGCGCAGAAGAGGAAGATGGGCTTCCCAGGTGACACTAGTGGTAAAGAACCCGCCTGCAAATGCGGGAGACATAAAAGATGTGGATCGATCCCTGGTTTGGGAAGATCCCCTGGAGAAGGAAATGGCAACCCACTCTAGTGCTCTTGCCTGGAGAATTCCCATGGACAGAGGAGCCTGGCGGGCTACAGTCCATGGGGTTGCACAGAGTTGGACATGACTGAAACAACTTGGCATGCAGAATGCATGAGCAGACAAAGTCACTGTACATCTGCCGCCAGCTCCTGAGGTCGCCTGTATCACTGTTTCTTCAGGGACTGACCAGAATGATCAAGGTCCCCTCCCAGTCCAAACATTCTGCTGTCTGGGACTGACAGTGGGCCATTGTCTCCGAGCTCAGAGGTGTGAGGGTGGCCAATTAACTGGGGGCCACGAGTCCAGTTTTGGACAGGCACTGCCTGGCTCCATCAAGTCAATTTTTTTTTTTTAAAGAGTCTGCAACCCTGGTTCAGTGTTTGAGAGCCAGATGGACCTAGAACCTCCCCTGTCTACACCTTCAGCTGCCTAATGCTGGGGGGGCAGTGCCAACCTCCTCCTGAGGCTCACATTTTCCCCATGTTTCCTCTGCTGGGACCTTGAGAATTAGGAGATCTTCCCAGGGGTAAATGCTTTTGTTTCTGGGCCGAGTTTTCTTAAGTGTTTTTATTTGTGGGAAGATGAGGACCTGGGTGCATAAAGAGCCAAAGCCCCCAGCAAGTCCTGATGGGGTGGGGGTGGGGGGTAGGGGTGATGGGCAGAGTCTGTGGGAGAAGGAAGTTACTGTCTTTGAAGGCATGAGCCAGAAGTTGGGGTCTGTCTCCGACCAGAGAAACAGAATTCAGTAGAATGTTAGCTTTTTTTTGAATCTTCAGCCAGGATTTGAGCACCAGAGTTTGACTTTTGCTTTCTACCAAATCTTTCTGTATGACCTTGGATACATCACATGATGCCTTTGAACCTCAGTTTTCTGTATTTCAAAAGGAGAGGGGTTGTCCGACTCTCTGCAACCCTATAGACTGCCCTGTCCCCCAACACCTCCCAGAGTTTGCCCATCTTCATGTCCACTGAACTGGTGATGCCATCCAGCCATCTTATCCTCTGTTATCCCCTTCTCCTACTGCCCTCAATCTTTCCCAGCATCAGAGTCTTTTCCAATGAGTTGACTATTAGCATCAAGTGGTCAAAATATTGGAGCTTCAGCTTTAGCATTAGTCTTTCCCATGAGGATTCAGGGTTGATTTCCTTTAAGACTGACTGGTTTGATCTCCTTGCTGTCCAAGGGACTCTCAAGAGTCTTCTCCAGCAACACGGTTTGAAAGCATCAATTCTTCAGCATGCTACCTTCTTTATGATCCAGTTCCCAAATCCAAAGGTGATGCCCTTCGTGGATGACAGCCTTGTCATGGCGAAGGGGCTTGGGCAGCTCAGTGAAGCTATCAGCCACTCAATGCAAGGCCACCCAAGACAGGCGGGTCGTGGTGGAGAGTTCTGACAAAATATGATCCACTGGAGGAGGGAATGGCTGACCACTTCAGTATACTTGCTCTGAGAACCCCATGAGAACCCCAAAGAGAAGGGCAGCAGGGCACAGGTAAAAGCAAATCATTAGTCTGGAAGTCAGGAGTCTGAGATACTAGCCCTAACTCTAATCTTTCTCTTGGCTGTGAGGCCTTGGATGGATCTGGGAATCAGCTGTGTGTAAACGTCGAGTTGGACAGGGTCAGCGGTTTTTGCACTGCATTCACTGGCAGCCCCAGGGGCCATCACAGGTGGAGGTACAGAGCAGAGAAAGGCCTGTTGATCCCAGAACAGCCCTCCTCGTCTCCCTGCTGTGTGCTGGGCACCACATGAGAGGCACTTTGGCAGGAGGGTTCCACTATCCGGACGGGTTTGGACACCTCCCTAACGGAGATTATCTCGGCTCCAATTTGCTTCACCCTCTAGATTTGGGGGAAGTCCCAACCAAGGAACCCTCACAATCTGATCCCTGAGGAATCTGAGCCTGAGGAGGTGAGAAGGTTGCTAGAGAAGGTGAGAGTTCAGAGGACGGGCAGAAGAGGAGATTGAGACAGGTGGGGCCAGGCTGTGGAGTTGAACTCCAGCCCTGCCCAAAAGTCTCTGAAGTGTTCTAAGCAGAGAGGCAGAGTCACACTTGGAATGAAGAGAGATCCAGGTTGAGACAGTGGTCCCATGACCCAGGACACCTGTGAAACAGCATCTCCAAGAGGAACAAACCTTTCCCGGGCCTTCCCCGCATCTGGTTCTCTCTTTTGGGAGGGAACAAGCTGGAGCAAGGTTCAGAGGAGGCAGAAGTGACAGGTAAACAGTGAGGCCTGGGTTCTCCCCAGACTCTCAACTCTCTGATGACACCCTCCCCACTTTCCCCTGAGCATCCTACAATGAGGACAAGGAGACCACCCCTTGGGGGCTTCCCTCCTGCGCCAATCAATTCTCCTCAATTACCAACAAATCTAAATGTGATTTATCTGTGCAAGAATCATTCCAATATCAGGCGAGAATCTATCAATAAAACCCCCTAAGGCAATCTTGCTTGGAGTTGTCAATAGAGCCTCTAAAGCACAAAGACATAGCAGCTAGCAATCAGAGAATTTTTGCCTCCCTCCCCCCTTTTTGGGGAGCACTTAATTAAGTCGACCAGAAGCTGTCAAAGATAATTTTCAAAGCGCATGACCTCAGCAGCTGACATTTGGTAATATTACATTCCACGTTGATTGAAATTGATTTTCCCCTTTTTGGGGGGATGGGGAGAAGGTGGGAGGATGAGACTACAGAAGAGGGAGGCTTGGATCCCTTTGGCTGTGGTGCTCTGCCCAGGGCCAGCAGCCTGTGGGTTTACCACCCAGCACAATGGTGGGTTCTCTGCCTTTAGCTGGACCAGGGTTGGGAAGTCATCGTCCACAGCTGGTGGGGGGAAAGCCACCTGGGGAGGAAAGATTCTGGTGTGCAGAAACTGGAAGCTAACACGTAAGAAGGAGATGATGAAGCCGATGGTGTCCAAGGGCCTGCGTTTGTTAGAAAGGGAGGTGTACTGAGTGGTAAAGAAGAATGGGAGGTATGGATTGGCTGATCTCATTGGTCCATTCTCCGCATTGGCCTCTTAGTCTTTAATGGATGTATAAGGGGTTTCATCATGGAGGTCAGATTCCCTTGACTTGACTGCTCCTAGGGAAGCTCCTTCCAGCGTCCGCCAACCCTCTGTCCTACTATGGCTCCCGAGCCCCGTGAGAGCTCATCCTCTTCTTACACAGTCAGCTCTAGTCTCTAAAGCCCCCATTACATCCATGCAGCACACTCACCCTTCGTCCAGACAATCTGCATCTTGGAATTAGCCTCAGGATCAGGCTTCCTGTGTCATCACAGGCATGAGATGCTGCCCACGTGACTCCTTGGTCTTGGGATCTTTGTCTGGCATTGGTTCCTTCCATTGGCCAGCTTGTGTCTTACCTGTGGTTCTAGGTAAACAAGAGTCTTGGCCTCTGTTTCCAGTTCTTGTTTCAGATCGTTTTCCAGCTTTGACTCACTGGCTAAGGCCAGAAGTTTGACCTTCAGGCAAAGCATTGCAAGAAGCTTTGTAGGAGTCCAGATTATTATGGAAAATCAATGAGTGATTTTTCAGGCCTGACCATAGGCCCTCCTCCCTCCCGCTTTCTGAGCCCTAGGGTCCGTGAAATGGCCAGAGCCTCTATCTGGGCCCCCCTGAACAGCGAGATGGCCCCCGTGTCTATGCTGATCCACCTGATTCTGGACCATTCCACTGTTCTATAGGAGAAAGTGGAACAGGGGAGTTGGTATTTTTCTAACTTTAGCTTCTTGCTTATATTATCCCAGTAATTGTTAAAGTCTTAGCTCTTTCATTTCTGGCTTGTTGCTGTCTGAGCTCATGGCAGCTTTAATTGATGAGTTAGTACTGAATAAATGGAGGTGATGGAGAAAGAAGAATGCATAGTGAGAGAGTTGACAGAGGTGGAAACAAGTCAAGGGCTCTTCCTGGTGGTCCTGGCTGGAGGAGCTAAGCCCTAAGGCCTGGGCATGTGATAAGATGAGCTTAGATTTGATGTGGTCAGAGACGGGGCCACAGAAGTCTGTGTCATATTCATCTTGTTTTAAGGAGGAAAAACTAAGCTAGATTATAGCTAACAATGTGGTATTATATATTTGAAAGTTGCTAAGACAGTAGACCTAAAAAGTCCCCATCATAAGGATTAAAAAAAAAAAATCTGTAACTATGTGAGGTGATGGGTAACAACTAAACTTATTGCTGCAATCATTTCACAATATGTGTGTGTATTAAATCATGCTGTACACCTTAAACTTAGACAATGTGATATTGTCAATTGTACATCAATAAAACAAGAACAAAACCAACTAGACAACTACTAAAAATTTGGGCTCTGGGAATTCCTTGGCAGCCCATGCTTAAGACTCCATGCTTCGACTTCCCATGAGTTCAATCCCTGGTCAAGGAACTAAGATCCCACATGCCATGTGGCACAGCCAAAAATAAATAAATAAAATCATTGATCTTTAAAAAAAATAGAACTCTGGGGCCTGGTGATATGGCAATACAACTCTGGGGCATTGTGATACAGCAGACAACTGGCTGTGTTGTTGTGGGCAAGCTCTGTCACCTCGAAGCCTGCATTTCCTCATCTGTACAAAGGGCCTTCAGGGGTGCTTATGTGGACTGAAGGAGAAACATATCAACAAAATGCAATATACTGATAACAAAGCTTTCTTCTTCCTTCTCAGGGGCAAGACTGGCATGTAAGTTTTTAAATGTGCCATGTCCTTTCCTGGGGCATTGCTTTCCTAGGGGTAGGATGAAGATAGATACAGTTAAGGTAATGGAGGAAAGTGAAGTCGCTCAGTCGTGCCTGACTCTTTGAGACCCCATGGACTATAGCCTACCAGGCTCCTCTGTACATGGGATTCTCCAGGCAAGGATACTGGCGTGGGTTGCCATTTCCTTCTCCGGGGATCTCCCCAACCCATAGATGGAACCCAGGTCTCCCACATTGCAGGCAGACGCTTTGCCATCTGAGCCACCAGGGAAGCTCTAATGGAGGAAAATAGTGACTCAGATGATCCATACAGCAGATAAAATAATTTAGTTAACTTTCATAGCATAATGTGATTTTCATTTTACTGAAATTGGTTGACTTTTCTAAATGTACTTTTACCCTGAATAATTCCCACTCTATCTATAAGCATCTTAGTCCTAAATTATACATGAGGTAAACTCTGTACATGTTGTTTCTAAGCAGGGACTATATAGGATAGATTGGTGATACTACAGTAAGAAATAGCCCTTCAAATACATAGTTTATTTCCTGCTCGGCTATATGTCCATCAGGGATCAATAAGAGTGTTCTGTGCCTACTGGTCATGCAGGGTTTATGAAGTCATCGTTTCAGAATATGTGGGATTGCAGAAGCAGGGGAAAGAAAGCTAGTGAATCACATGTGCTAGGCCAAGTTGCTTCAGTCATGTCTAGCTCTTTGCAACCCTATGGACTGTAGCCCACCAGGCTGCTCTGTCCTTGGGATTCTCCAGGCAAGAATACTGGAGTGGGTTGCCATTTCCTTCTCCAGGGGATCTTCGTCACCCAGAGATCAAATTCCAGTCTCTTACATATGTATCCTGCATTGGCAGATAGTTCTTTACCGCTAGTGCCACCTGGGGAATGCAGTGAATCACTTACTGGTTTTTAAATCTACTGTCCAGAAGTGACACATATTACTTGCTCTTACATTTCATTGGTCAAAGACGTATGATCATGCCCAAGTTCAGGTGGCAAAGAAGTGCTATCCTACTGTGTACCAAAGACAAAAGGGACAAATATCTGATAAAAGACCAAATGATAAAGACAGAAACAAAGTATTTAATGGTTATACTTTAGAGCATATTTCAATCTTGTAGAGTTTCTGAAGTCTTGGTGGGAGCCTCTGAAGAAGAGTGAACTGTGATTAAACATTTTCCTTTTGACTTTAAACAAATGGAGCTCTTATTATAAGCAGCAGATGACTTTGGTAGTGCTTGTCAGGTCCTGTTCGGATCTCCCCATAGCTCAGATGGTAAATCCGCCTGCAATGCAGGAGACCTGGGTTTGATCCCTGGGTTGGGAAGATTCCCCCGGAGGAGGGCATGGCAACCCACACCAGTATTCTTGCCTGGAGAATCTCCATGGACAGAGCCTGGCAGGCTACAGTCCATGAGGTCACAAAGGGTTGGGCATGACTGAGCGATAGCACAGTCAGGTCCTTTTCACTTACCAGTATTGGCTGCAACTATGAAGGGTAGTTCCAGAGGGGCTTACGCACATGCTGACCTAGTTTCATTCCAAGGGCACACTGATTTCTACCCTGTGACCTTCTCCAGGAGGAACTTTTTCATGCTATGAGTCAACACATCCCAGAAATACATGGGCATTATTATCCCTCAGGGTGATCCTCTTCCAATAAGGGATGGAACCAGTGAACAAATAAATATTCCAACCACTCATCCTTAAGATGGACAACTTCACAGGACATTCCTTCTAACTCTCAGAAGTCCTGTGGACTAGAGCACTGCCTGTCACAGCAACCTTGACAATGTCTTTAAATTGGCTTTTTTCTCCTTCCCTCTCCAATTCTTCCTGATCCTTCACCTCTTCCTGGGATTACCTCCTAAATGAATGACCTGCAACCACATCCTCATCTCAAAATCTACTCCTGGGAGAATACCACCTAGGACACCAATTCTTCAGAGAGGAGAGCATTTTATATATATATATATATATGTATATATATATATATATATATATAATATACATACATATATATATAATATACATATATATATATATACACATCTGCTCAAAACTTTAGGAGGACAAAGGACTATTGTAGGAAGGCAGAAAACAGAAAAATCAGCTTAGGTCTGTATTAAAATAAGTTTGCATTCTCCAATGCCAGGGTCAAGGAAAAGATGGCAAAGGAGAAGTGGGGATTGTCTGTTTAGATTAAACTTGCCAAGGAAAAGTCACAGTCATATACAAGCAGTTATTTGGAAGGTTGCTGAAACCAACTTCCTGATTCACCTCAGTGTTATAAGAAAAGTTTGGGATCAACCCATCCTTTCCTATTCCCTGAAGACTATGGAAGAGGAAGGTGTTAGTCTAGGCACTTAGCTGCCTTAGCACTTATAGGTGATCCTTTTCAGGTTTCAAAGATGCAAAGAAAGCCTGGGACAGAGTTTAGGTTACAAAAGAGAACAGAACTGTTCTTCATGACAAAACTGGAGAAACTGATTTTTTGTCCCATAGAGGAAAGGGCAAGAGACTTCTAACAAGGCGAGAGCGGGGAGAGCACAGATTAGTTTGGAATCCAAGCTGCAGAATGGCTTAGGTCCTTTCATATTATTATTATATTCTTAATGAAGAATGTTTTCTTATTTTCTTAATGGTCTTAATCACTGAATATCTTTGTTCTGATAGAAATCTCTCCACTTCTTCAAGCACTCAGTAAAGTCTACCACATACCCAAGTGCCTTGTCCATATGCTGTGTACGGAAATTAATGGAAATTTTAGTCTAAGTTTTGAGCCAGGTACATGCTGTGTGCAATGGAGAGAGTGAGTTCAGGGAAGTAAGATATTCTCCAAATGCAACTAACTCAGAGGCCTGGGGCTCAGAGATGGGGTTTGCAGAAATCTTGGAAAAGAGATTCTCAGAACTATGGAAAGAAAGCTTCAGTCTATCTTAGCTAAAGGCTAAGGGGTATGGGGACCCCAACTGATTTCTCAGTTACTGAACACATGAGGACAGAAATCATTAACCATTAATTAATTAATCATTAATTTTGATGGAGAGAAATGAGGCTCAGTGCAGTTGCATGAGTTCAACATATTCATTCAATTAAAAACACTTATTCATTCACCTTAGAAAATACTCTGTTGAGTGCCTGTCGGATGTAAGGCTAAAATGGTGGTTGACATGTTAGAAACATTTATGCCCTGATCCCTTCCCTTGAGGAATTTCTAAATGAGCCAGGGCAAAGCCAAAGATGGACTCTACATTTGGGGAGCTCCCCTCCTCCAGCCTGCTGTCTACCTGCCCTTGTGCTCTCTAAGAATCAGGCATCACATCCCAAGGGCAGGGGGAGGTCCTCTGCTACACTGCACGAGTGAAGCTGGTGGTTTTTAATCACTGCACTGGGTTCATCTACTTGCTGACATGGCCACTGTTGGCTTAATGTGATCCATCAGGCAGGATGTAGATAAAGATATTTGAGGAGTTGATACTGATGGGGATTGACTTCTGGAATGCTGATAACTGCGGTGAAAATATGTTAACTTTCAACAACAGTTTTCTTCTTTAGTTTACCTATCAATTAGCAACTATTTGCTGGGTTCCTCCACTACGAACTGGACACTCTGTTGTCCATCCTGAAGAGGAGGTGAGACTGTATTAATAGCTATGAGTCAAACAGGGCATTAGAACAGAAATAATGAAAGGGAGAGAAATCTCCTCTAGCAGAGCTGTTGTTTCAAGTTTCTCTTACATTTATAACAGCTAACATTGACCATTGCTGCTTTACCATATGAAGTGTCTTTCTACCCTTTTTTCTTGCTATTAAAATCTTGCTCATTCTTCAAGTCCTAATGCATGCCCTCTCCCTCAGAAAGCCTTCCTTGACCCTCTGGCCCTTATTATTTGCTGTGTGTGTAGCTTATTCAACTGTTACTTCAGTGATATCAGCATTGATCCTGGGAGATGCTAATAGATGTTAATGTAAAAAAATGATTCCATTCTCAGATGCATTTGGGAAACACCAGGCTTGACATAGTTAAATGGGTTTCTTTTAAGCAGGATGACTCAGAGCCTTTAATATGCTCATATAATTGTAACCAGGGTGACCATGCAATTTATGATCCAATGGAGAACACTTAGGAAATGAAAGGGGTGCCATTATTAATGATGCGAAGACAATTGGTACAAACTGGAACTGTCCTCAGCAAAGCAGGACATATGGTCAACGAATTAAAATCTCTCCAAGCATTATTTCCAAAACTTCTCAGACTAAGGAATCCTTTGGTTAAGGAGTATACCTTGGGTCAGTATTATGTGGATCACACTTTGGGAAATGCTGCTGCTGTGTGATCTAACCTGCACGTGAGTTCCTCAAGAGCGGGGTCTGCTCATGTTCATATTTGTTCCCCTCTGACATCTAATGCAATTCCCCGCAATAATGGAGGTTTGATAAAATACCAATTGAAAATTAAAGTAGGAAGAAAATTGCTTCTATTTTCCTTGGGCATCTCAAGTTAGAGGTTATTTTACAGAGTCTTGATACATGTATTAGTCAAGGTTTCTGGAGAAACAGAACCAACAGGGTGCGTGTGTGTGTGTGTGTGTGTTTAGATAGAGATAGATAGATAGATAGAAAGATAGATGGATAGATAGATAGATATTGATTTATTTTAAGGAGTTGGCTCATGCTACTTTGGAGACTTAGTAAGCCCCCAACCCACAGGGCAGGCCAGGAGGCTGGAGACCCAGAGGAGAGTGGCAGCCCAGGTCTAAAGACAGTTTGCTGGCAGAATTCCTTCCTACTTGGGGGAGGTCAGTCTTTGTCTTAGTAAGATCTTCAGCTGATTAGAGGAAGTCAAAACCATATTACAGAGGGTAATCTCTTTTACTATCAATTTAAGTGTTAAACTGCATCCAAAAATGTCTCACAGAAACATTCAGAATAATATTTGACCAAATATCTGGGCACTGTGGCCCAGCCAAATTAACCCATACGATTAACTATCATAATGCTTATGGGGAGGCTCACTCACATTTCACTGGAGATGTGTTTGCAGCAGGGATCCAGCTCGAGCCTCTGAAGAGTCACAGGGGCTGGGCCTGTGGGATGGGCTGGGATAGGGCCAGGAGGACTGGACCTGAGTGAGAAGAGCTGTGGGAAAGGCTGGAATGGGGTGGCAGGAACAGCCGCTCCTCATGGGTTCGTGTCTGAGCTTTGCAAAGGGAAGAAAACAAAAGAGTTACAAGCACGGGACTCTTGAGAAGGCTCAGGGCCCTTGGGGTGCTGCTGTGTCCCAAATAACAAACTGAGTCACAGAGGTGGGGATAGCAGTGTTCTCTCACTTCAATGCGGAGCATGAATTGACCTTGAGAAGGCCAGGTCTTTGGGGGCTGTAACACTGTGCCCGTATCTCATATAATTTTAATAGAATCCTGCAAGGTGTGCGTGCACACACACACACATACATACACCTGCACACACTCCTCTGCACACTCAACTTCCCAGGCTCTCTTGCAGAGAAGGGTTAGCCATGTGATAAAGTTCTAACTGATGAGATCTGAGATGATACAAAAAGTTTCTGATGAGGTTTTCAGGACAAGAGGGCACACTCAGATGGCATAGGCCCATTCACTAATTTTTCCCTGTTCTCTCTCCCCTTCTTCTGGCCTGGAACAAGGATGTGATGCCTGGAGGTCAGGCAACCAAGCTGCCATCTAAAGAACCAAAGTCACAGGCCAAGGATGGTGGACCTGGAAGGAAGAAGAAGCCTTTTCCTTGAGCACTGTACTTGTGCTGCCCACCCCTGGACTCTGCCATATGAGAAAAAGAATGTCTTATTTGGTTAACTACTTATGCAGGTTTCCTAATCTGTAACAAGGAACTTCCCTGGTGGCTCAGTGGTAAAAAAAAAAAATCCACCTACCAGTGTAGGAGACACAGGTTCAATTCCTGGGTTGGGAAGATCCCCTGGAGAAGGAAATGGCAACCCAGTCCAGTATTCTTGCCTGGGAAATCCCAAGGACAGAGGAGCCTGGTGGGCTACAGTCCACAGGGTCAAAAAAAGAGTTGGACATGACTTAGCTAGTGAACAGCAATGACGATTTTTAATAAACTACTCCACAGCTCTGTGGCTTAACAGCAGTCATTTTGCTGGGTAGGTGATCACCTGCTGTGATCTGGGCAGGTGAGGATAGTCCATTTCTGTTCTACCTGGAGTCAGTTTAGACAACTGGAAAGATACAGGTTTATACTTATCTGAAGTTTTGCTTACTCACAGCTCTGGGGGTTGATGGTGACTAGTGGTTGATGCTGACACCTGGGCTGGGACTTCAGCTGTAATTCTTGAACGTGGCTTCCTTGTGCTTGAGCTTCCTCACAACATGGCACCCGAGTGCTAATGTCAGGCAACCCAAGAGAAGGAGAGCCAGGGAGAGGCCAGGCGATCTTTGATCAAGGGAATTAGGCAGTGCTGATTCCACTGTGTTCTGCTCAGTGAGGTAGCCATAGAGGCCAGTCCAATTGCAAGGAGAGGGGAAACAGACTCCACCTCTTTATGAGACAGAAATATGTGGAACTAGAAATGTGGCTGTGGCCATTTTTGTAAAATATACTGTGCTACAGCATTCTTACCAGCTTTCTGTTACACTCAGCCAGTTCCCACTCCAGCTGATGGAAGAGGGTCCCTGCCACATGTTCCTCATGATCATTTCCTCCTTTCCTACCTGCCTCTGGGCTGTCTCATGAGGTCTCATAATGCTATGAGATGGTCAGACCACTGCTAGCGGATTGCTAATCTTGAGGTGCAATAAGCTTCCCAAATCCCATTCAGCCAATGGGCGTCTAAACATACTGCTTGATCACTTATAGAAAATATTTTGTGACAGATGCAAAAGAAGTATGACTCAAAATATCTGCAGTCTTATTAGAGTATTAATATTTATAAATGTGACCCAAAGAGCAATCAATATGCAAGGGTCAGTAACATGACTCTAGAAAGGGAGATGCAGACCAAGTGCCATAGATGATGAAGCGATGCAACCATCATTGTGGCCCGAGGCTGATCAGGGACAGCTCCATGGAAGGCGTGGGACAGGGAAAGGAATAGAAGGCCTTTCACGTAAGAGACCCAATAAGAAGCCCTTACAGAAACTGGATGAACTTGGTGTGCTTATAAAGACAGAGGCAACTGGACTGATTGGACAATGGAATCTTAGAGGCGAGTAGGGAGACAGGGCTGGGGGTGGTGTGGGGGAGAGAAGGAGAGCAGGGTTACAGATGATGGATTTCTGGGGCACCATGCTGGCCAAAGCCTTCCTCTCCAGGTCCCTCTAATGGGATGAGGCAGGCTAGTTTATTATCTCAAAGCCCAAGGAGTGAGAAAGAAGAGTTCCTTTCTTCCTTGTGACAAGAGCAACCGTGCCTCACTGACTCAGTCAAGTCACATTTATAGTACCTCTACTATGTTCCAAGTACTAAGGACATTATAATGAGTGTAAAACACCCCTGATCTTAATTTGCTTCCAGTCTGCTGGGGGTACACAACAAAAAATGGGCTCCTAGCATGATGTAATAGTGGGAGACCTACAATGGTGAGGCAGGTACAAGGTGGAGATGGAAGAATGTAAAACCAGCAGTCACTGTAGCCTGCAGTGCGGTGGGGAGCTAAGGAAGGTGTCCCCAAAGGGGGGTTGCTAAGTTAGTGCTTGAGGGACTAGGCCATTCATGGATGAGAAGTTGGCAGAGGAGCAGGCAGGAAGATAAGAGTAGAAAGCCTCCTGCTAGATCAAGAATTGGTCCAGGGCTTTGGTTATACTTTGGTCTCTATTAGCTGTGTGACCTTAGAAAAATGTCTTTCTGTAGGCTTTAAATGTCCTCATCCATGCAATGAGAGTGGCCCATGACCTCTCTTCCAGCTCAAAACCTCTCTGATTGTCAGAAGTTTCTTCTGAAAGGGATTTATATGGAGGTGCTTAAGGAATGCATATGTTTAGTTAATTTAGTAGTTTAGCTTCCTGTGTACAAATTACGGCTACCTCCAGAGGGAGAGGGTTCTATTCAAAGCCTGGCATTCGTTTTGATCATGCTTAGAAATACTGCAGGAAATCATCAACATCGTGCACGAAACCTCCTCTCACTCACACCCCAGACAGATGACAAAGTGATAAGCAGAGCTAATTCCCTGGGGCAATATTTCTTCCCAAAGCATAGATATGGGTGAATTATTGCCATTCTTAATTGCCTAATGATTTTTTTCCCTATCATGTAATCTTTTCGGGGGGTTGTATTTTTACCATCTTGCAAATTCATATTGGCAGAGTGATATACATTGTCGAATAAAACACAGTGGCCAATCCATCAAAAATCAGGCAGCAGTTGCCTGAGTTTTTTGGAGAGAGACTGGAGGAGGAGGGAGAGGAGGAGGGGTGGGGAGGGAAGGTGCTGCGGTGGTGGAGGTGGTGGCTTTCTCACTGGTGGGTCAGTCATTCTCCAGACTGACCTAGAGACAGCTGAGCATCCCAAGCTACTCCGGGTTCTTTTCCTTCTGGGTCCAAGTTTTGGTCCTTTGGGGTGTTCGCCTTATTAGCCATGCTGTCTGGGGAACTCAGAAGGCAATTAGACCAGGGAGTGAGCCATTTAGGGGATTGATAATGGAATGT
The DNA here is from genome assembly GCA_007570785.1 of Antilocapra americana. Taxonomy (NCBI): domain Eukaryota; kingdom Metazoa; phylum Chordata; class Mammalia; order Artiodactyla; family Antilocapridae; genus Antilocapra; species Antilocapra americana. The sequence goes on from ML662445.1 coordinate 43,880,176, forward strand.
GGATTCTTTTCTCCCTAACTTAATTGTTTGCATCTAACCAGAAATCATTACCAGCCGATGGCTGCTTGGTGGCATCTGTGAACTAAAGCAGTGACCCAGTGGAGTTCACAACACACGATGGGAGAGGGTTCTTGGGAGAAACCTAATGAAGAGCGGGTTCTTTAGCAGCTTTGATAGTGAGGGGGAATTTCTCCTAGACTTGCAAGTCCTTTGAGAGGAGGTTTTGCTACTGTGTCGCCTGCTTTCCTCTTTCAGGAATGTAAGGACCCTTGACAATGGCTGGAATACTTGCTGATGCCGTGCCTGCAAATTCTCTAAGTGGGTCTGCGTGTGAGGATTAGCTGAGGATCTTTGCACCCTTCCTTTGCTCCAGGATCAACCCCAGACCAATTATATCTGAATCTCTGGGGGCAGAACCTGGACATTATTATTAAAACCAGGTGTTTCCGATGTGCAGCTAAAGTTGAGAGCCACCCAAAAGGCAAGAGTCTCATCATCCCTTACTCAGAAACAATTATCTTGAACATCTTGATTGAGGCAGGTATAGGTGAAGGGAATAAGGAAGAAAAGTTAGGAGCGTGGGGACCCTGCAAGCAATGTCCTCAAGAAGTTCTTACTGAGACCTACTATGTGCAGGTCTCTTAGTCAAAAGAAACAGCTGTTACTACAGGCAGTTGGGGCCTCACTCACTCTGAACTTCATGTATTTATAAACACGGAGTTAACTGGGCTGATTGGACAACGGAATCTTAGAGGCGAGTAGGAAGACAGGGCTGGGGTGATGTGGGGGTCAGAAGAAGAGCAGAGTTACAGATGATGGGTTTCTGTGGTACCATGATGGCCAAAGCCCTCCTCTCCAGGTCCCTGGGATGGGATGAGGGAGGCTAGCTCCAACTACACTGCTAGTACCTAGTGGTACCCAAAGTGGCTGGTCCCCAGTAAAAGTGAATCAGGGAACCCAGGTGTCAGCAGCTTCTTAAAATCCAGACTGTCACTCTAAGCAGGGAACAAACAAGAAACTTGCACAAAGCCTTTGTATGAATCTTTGTAGCTGACTGATGGTGAAGGGAGATGGAAGGATGGACACTGCAGTTCATAACTCGCTGTTTGAAACAGAAGAAAAGACATCCTCCTCCTGTGAGGTCTTGACCAGGTCAGCTGCGGGGCACCTTCCACCATCCTTTCCATTTCTCCCCTGTGGTCCAGCTTTGTAGTCTTTCCCTTCTCAGGAGCAAAAGGCAAATTCATCTCATTTCCTCACAGTTGCTGCCAAATAAGTTCCAGGCTTGCTCTGCTACAGACTTGTCCAGGGTGACCAGCTGTCCAGATGTGGCCAGGCTAGAGGGGACTCCCAGGTATGGGGCTTCAGTTTAAAAGCTGGGGCAATCGTGGGTAAACCAGACCACAGTGGTCACTCTTCAGAAGCACCTAGATCTACACGAAGGCGAATTTCCTCCTTGGGTTCTGAACTCTCTCTTTCTTTTTTTTTTCAGCTGTAAATCAAAGAATGACATTTGATTTGAAAGGTGAGGACCTCCAAATAGAGAGAGAAGTGGAGAGAAATAAACAAGGTAAGTCCTAGAAGTGATGTAATGTGCCCCCAACCAGAGGATTAAGGGAGACTGGAGCTTTGATACACCTTAGTTTCTTTTCTATTCTTGTATTCTTTTCTATTCACATACTTTAGGTTCTTTGGCTCTTCTTCAATTACATCAAACTCTGGCTTACATTTCAGGAGACTATCTTGACTGCACAGAAAAACAGACTGTGATTTCTCTTTTGTGAATCAATTAGTAGTTATTAGGGGAAACCACAATGAGAAAGGCACCAGGCCATGCTCTGGGGAATGCAACACTCCCTTAGAGAATTTATGATCTGGTTAAGATGACACACTGAACACATGAAAAAGAAAAAAGAAAACTAAATATAAATAAAATGGAACAGAGGGTCAATTCATCTGCAACAGTGTGGTGCTTAGGTAGAAGCTCAGAGATGATGGAGGTTAACGTGGGTTGGGAATTCTTCATTCAGGTGACGCCTGGGAGGAAGGTGACTTGGCTAAATGGAGAAGAGGAAGGAGGACATTGTACACTGAAGGGTTAAGGGCACCTCATGAGGGAAAATAGCCCCCAATGGGGTGAGTGCTGGGAATGATGGGGAGAAATCAACCCCTGTAACCCTTGGTTGTCCCTTCTTGAGCAGGACGTGTCCCCAGCCACCGCACGAGGCACACTGTGGATGTTCCATGATTTCCTAGAGGCAGAATGCCTTCTACACTCTGTTGGCTCATGATTTTCCTTCTCTCTCTTCCAGGCTAGCCCATCTCCTCCTTAGAAACTGCTGTTTGTTCCCAAGTCCTTTCACCATCACCAGGAAGGTGGCATGGTAGGGAGTTAGTGTTTTAAAATGTAGGTTTTATTATCTTTCAGGTAAGATGCAGCCAACATACCAGGAGACAATAGACACTGAAAAGACTGTTCGTTGGAGTTCCCAAGAGGAGGGGGCACCTCAAGCCCTGGGGTCAGTCAGGAGACTGAGAGAGAGACGTGAACCATGAGGAAGGGCTCTCGCAGTTTCTGCCGAGAAGCAAGGCCGGCCAGCAGGCTCATGATTGGCTGGTTTGAATCAGTTCAGTGGGCTCTGAGGTAGAGGGGTTTCTCCTAGGTATCTGACACCTGGCCTTGGGGTGACTGGGACAGGAGGAAGATGGCCTGGAGTGTGAGTGCCAAAAAAGGAGGTGGTTGGGGGTGCAAGCTCTTCATTGGAAAGTTTGCACACACTAACCATGTTCCATTGCTATCTCTAGGAATTAGCTAACCCTTGGGTGGGGGTTCCCGCATGGCTCAGCTAGTAAAGAATCCCCCTGCAATGCAGGAGACTTGGGTTCGACCCTAGGTTGGGACGATCCCCTGGAGAAGGGAAAGACTATCCACTCCAGTATTCTGGCCTAGAGAATTCCAAGGACTATATAGTCCATGGGGTTGCAAAGAGTCAGACACGACTGAGTGATTTTCACTCTTTTCATTTTTCTTGGGTGGGGGTGGGGGTGAAGGAGGGGCGTGGGCATGGGGATGGTGTCCCTCCCTCCCCAGTCAGCAAGGCCCCAAATGTCAGAGCACCAGGAACACAGAAAAATAAAAAGGTGTGATTAATACAGTTGGGATGTATTTAATGGCAGGATCCTCTATGAAGCCCTCACTGAAGCATAGTCCTCGTTTACTGAGTGGCTGAATCTATGTCTGTTTGTTTGCACCCTGCATAAGCTCTCTCCATCTTCTGCTTTATGCTCAAATTCTTGGTTATGCAGAAAAGAGCTACATAATTGGCCAGAGATGGCTGCCTTTTGAAAGGTCTGCTTGCACGTTTGGCCCTCAGCTGGTGTCTGGGAACTCAGATTTCAGGAGGAATTTGGATTCCCAAACTGAAAAGGATGGGTTATATGTCTAATGTGGTCTGTCCTGAGCCCTGATGTTCTTCTGGGAGTCTGGAATTTTGGTACCTGCCAGGCGAGGGTGTTTGTGTCACCAGTTCCCAGTAAAAACCTTGGGCACTGAGTCTCTCACGTGCTTCCCTGCCTGCTGGACACCCTTTCACCCCTGTTGTCACAAGTCATTATGGAGGGAAATAAGCACGACTTGTGTGGATCTATTTGGAGAGGATCTTGGAAGCTTGTGCCTGGTTTCCCTCACACTTCACCCCATGCATCTTTCCCCTTTGGCAATTTTGCTTTGGATCCTTCTGCTGTAATAAGCCATGAGCACGACTACAGCCTGAATCCTGTGCACTCTCCTAGGCTCACCGATGAAACTGCGGCAGCCCTGGGGACATGTGACATGTTTGGTATACTGGCCTTGTTCATCTCAACTCGTTTGTGAGTGCCTAGGATTCAGGCATTGTGCCTCCCTGATTCCTGGCAGGAGCATCAGGTTAAGTCCCAGAACATCCGCTTGTGAAGTTTTGCTTCTCTCCATCCAGCTGCACGGCTTTGGGGAAATCAGTTACCTCCGTGGAGCCTGTTTTCTCATCAGAAATGAAGATAGTAATTCCCTTCTTCATGGTATGTTATGAGCTCCAAGTAAAATACGGGGTGTGAAAACATTCCCAGCCCTTAAGACATAATATCACTGAAAAATTACTGTAAATCTATGCACTCCCACTATATCTTGGGTAAGGTAAACATTCAGTGAGTTTCTGCCGAGTAGGTAAGTGAAGACAAATTATCTCATTCTTTCTTCTCCAAGAGTCCATGGCACCTGGCAGAATTCGGGACACTGAAGGAACAAAAGAAACACTTAATTTTCAATCCTTGGGAAGGAAAACTGGAAAAAAAAGAAAAAACAAAACAGCAGGGTTTAGGGTGCAGTGTTCTTTAGTGGGTCCCACTTCCACACCCCTCCCCCAACACTACATCTGCCCTCCCCACCACCTTGTTGCTCTCAGAGCCCTGTAGACTCCCTAGGACCACTTGCTTGTGAACCCCTCACTCCTCAGCCCCCTGTCAGCCGCCACCAGGAGGAACAGGAGGCCTTAATTGATCAGCAGGGCCGTAGCCTTGAGAACTTGATTCAGGTATTGACTTCTGAGGAGCCAGTTTCACTCCGGCCTCCACAGCTAGGAGCGGCTGAACATCAAAACTATTAACCTCTGGCCCGAGCAGTTGGCGAGGCAGCCCAGCAGCAGTAATTAGGAAGTCAATCGGAATCGCCTGTCTCACTTACACCGCCATGTCAATCAATAGCGCGGTGACAGGTTCATTAGGCCCAGGCCATGCAAGCCCAGCCTGTAACAACCTCATAAAACACACCAACGACTCAGGGCAGAGAGAAATCTGCCCGAAGGACCGCAGTGGATGACAATATGTATTGATTAGGGCTCGAGCAATTTATGAAGTGCTACTTGTTGGCCAACCTTTCTGACTCAGTGCTAAATTTTCCCAAGGAGTTGCCAGATGAAACCAAATATTACCCTTTAAAAAAATGAGAGAAAGCCAAGCTGTTGTCTGACAGGGCATTTTTTACGTTAGTTACTCCTAGTGAATAATCTATCGGGGTAAAACTTCAACAGTTACTTAAGGCTGAAGCGGTACCTTTGTCTCTGTGACCATCAGACTTTGAAAGAAGACATCCATCTGGGGAAGAAAAAATATGATTTGACATGTGATTAGGTAAGACTCTACCTTCGGAGAGACAGGGTGATTTAGGCATTCATTTCTTCTTGGCGTTTTTAATGGTTCGTCTGGGTTGTTCTAGAGGGAAGGCTGACACCTGGGTTTGCAGGGCTAATTTAAGAGCACAATAGAATGAAGGGGGTGTGTGCAAAAGGGTGCCTTCTGGCTCCTTCCCCATCATCATGGATAGCATTGTTTGACCACATTGCAGAGACCTTGCCTGCCTCAAAGTCTGCTGAGTAACAGGGCAGTTATTCTGAGTCTCTTTCTGGGCCGTGGCCTTGAAAAGGGCACAAGGAGAGGAGATGTTCACTGTGCAACCAGAATTACAAGGGAACTCCCTGTTAGCCCTGGGATACACCGGAGGCATGTGGAATGTCGATGTCCACTATTTCCTCTGCCTTCAGTGATCAGCATGCATTATCTAGACCTGTGAATTCATGAACAAGTGGTGGCTTGAGGCTGCTTCATGTTTGATGGTCACGGTGGTATTGTTCAGTCACTGTCATGTCCAACTCATTGCAACCCCAGGGACTGCAGCTCGCCAGGCTCCCCTATCCACTATCTCCTAAAGTTTGCTCAAATTCATGTTCATTGAGACAGTGATGCTATCTCACCATCTCGTCCTCTGCTGCCCCCTTCTCCTTTTGCCTTCAATCTTTTCCAGCATCAGAATCTTCTCCAATGAGTTGGCTCTTGGCATCATGTAGCCAAAGTATTGGAGCTTCAGCTTCAGCATTAGTCCTTTGTATATGTCCTTTATATATGATAAGGCTCCAAAACTTCATGACATGCCCCAAAGTTAGTCTCCATTTGAACTGCCCCTAAAGGCATGGCCCTGCTACACACAGGAGCAAGTATATCAAAACGAGGCTGTGGTGGTCAGAGGCAGGCCGGAGAGCTGAGTTCAGTCCATGTTTCATCACAAATTAGACCCCTACCTCACTGAGTGCAGTGTCTTCATCTGTAAATGGGATGAAAAAGCGTCATTGCTTCTACCCAACGTGGCTATTGTGAGTCTCAGATGGTACAAAACATCTTCTGTCAAATACTATAAAAGGCAGTTTCTAGGAAAGACACCAGTTGTGCGCATCCAGTTTCCCAGGTGGAAGGGAGGTTCCAAATGGCTACTTGTAAGCTGAGCTTCTCTCCCCTGACATTTCCCCTGGCATGCCCCGATCAATCAACCCACAAACATTTATTGAACTTTGTAAGATATTATGGATGATCTTTACTCCCCTCCTCTGATCTCACTTACAGGAATTCAGTAACAACAAGGAAAGGGAAAATATTGGCTTTTCCCAGTGAAGTGACAAAACAACTCTATGCAAAACCAATTCCTTAGGCCGGAACATCTTTTGTCTTGTGGTTCCAGGAATCTGGCTTATTTGTCCCCAAACTCTAGTCCACTGTGGGCTTCCCTAATGTTCTCTCTGTGGTTCCTTTTCTTTCCGAGTCATTGTACTTGTAGCTTCCTTAAAAAGCATGGAAATGGGAATGTAATTGCTTGTGAAGCTAGACAACAAAACAAATTTAAAAATAAAAATAAAATATGAACAGAAAGTAGCAAAATTCAGACAACAGGTCCTAGCTGATGGTGACCCTCCTGTCTTGTGCTGCTCAGTGGGGCTGGGCTAGCATTTGCCATGGCCTCTTGCTTTGTTCTTTCCCTGGGCCAGTGAAGTCTCTGGTTTTGCCTTGCAGTTTTGGCCTCCTAGTTCTAAGTGAATGGGACACTCAGACTGAGGTTAGGGGTGGGAATTGACCTGGAATAGCTGCTGAAGCCAGAGGACTCTCTGTGCCTCCTGGACCCTTTTGGACTTAGTTCCCATGCCCACAGCCTGACAAAGAAGGATATCTAGCCCCCTAAGACTCTTCCCCTGCACCCAGAACTATGAGCCCTGAAGAAGACACCTCTTCCTCTATATGACTGGGACTCTTCACCACCACTAATGATCACTGTCTCTTCCTGTTTCGAAATCTCTGCAAGTTCCTGTTTCTGGGCTGAGAGGTCTCTTGTGAATAGCTCATTGGCCAAGCAGGTAATTGGCAGATATTAGACTAAACATTTTCTGTTTAAGGTACACCAGCCATTGGTCTCCCAAGGTTCACCTCTCTGCTCTATCACTTAGGAGTGTGACTTGCCTTCCTTCCCCAAAGGACTCTCCCTAAACCCCTCCCCCAATGGGCTCAAGACTTTACAGCTTGGAAGACACACACAGCCAGGGAAAAAGCAACCCCATTGGCGTTCCCTAAGCTCACTTTCAACTTTCGAAGCCCTTCCATACTCTTGACCTCATTCCCTCCTTACAGTGGCCCCATGAGGTATGTGTGCTACACAATATTAGTCCAGGCAACAAAGGGCAATGGGAGCTGATATCCCCCAGTGAGGTCACTGTGAGAGTCACAGGGCCCACCTGGGTACTCAGAGAAGCCTTGCTCTGGTATCTACCTCCAACTTCATCATCATCCCCAACATGCCTCAGTTTTGACCTCTGTGAAACAGAGTGATGCCCTCATTTAAAAACATCACAAAGACTCCAAATATGTAAAACCATGAAAAATATGGCAAGTTTAGACTGGGCTTTACCATTAAAACTACAAACTCCCTCTGCAGCCACAGGGGATTGGTTCCAGAACCCACCGTGGCCACCAAAATCCAAGGGGGCTCAAGTCCTGAAGTCGTTCCTCCATATCCACAGCTCTGCATCCACGGATTCAGCCAACAACGGATGATGTTCCACTGTGTATACTTGCTGAAAAAGATCCACGTATAAACGGACATATTTCAAACCTGTGTTGTTCTAGGGTTAGTTGTACTTTGCTGTTTGTATTTGCATGTCATCATAGCAACAGGTTAGCAGAAAATCGTGTTATCTTATTCATCACTATATCCTGGTGCCCAGCACAAAGCCAGACACAAGTGCAAAACTATTGTTATGAATTGATCTTTGTTTATCTGGGAAGTGGGGGAAAGTGGGTGGGTGATTATAATTTTTAAAGGTCACGTTATGGAGAAGGTCTCAGTCCTCCTAGCTGTTGGCAGTGGCCTTGTTGGTCCTGTGGCTCAGGTTTAATCCAGAAGCTATGATGGGCCATGCCTTGGGAAATTCACCCTCTTCCCAGCTGGAGCTGCAGTTCTCAGCCCTCTGGGTCATGTGTTACTGTCAGCTCATCACACTGGAGAGATGGGCATCTGTGAGGCGCCAGAGGTGTGTGTGTGTGTGTGTGTGTGTGTGTGTAAGGGGAGCGGGCCAGGAGTGACCCTGTGAGCCTGATACCTCCACTGGCAGCACTCTCCCTTAGGGAACCGGGGCCCCCTCCTGCCTGCACCATGAGCATCCCTACCCTGACTCCCACCCTTGAACCCCATATATCAGCTCCAGCAGGGGCAACTGGAGAGCCTGCAAGATGCTGGCTTCTTCTTCGCTCAGGCACAAGCAAGCCAGCGGAATCTTTCGAGTATGTTGGTTTGCAGCGAGGCCTGCAGCAGAAATCCTCAGCTCCAAGACAGAGCAACCTGCCAGTAACGACTTTTCCTTGCACCTGTGCCTGTTGCAACCATTTTTATCATTTTGCCATGCTTCATTGACCAATGGATTTTTTTTCCAGCTTTGCACTTTTTTTATTACTATTATTTTTATCTTCATCATTACCTCCGTGCCTCTGATGGCATTTAGATATGAACCGCCCATGAACCTTCAAGCCCGATTGTGCCACAACAAAAATATTGTCGTTTACATTCTGTGCCAAAGTATTATATAAAAACACATCAACGAAAAGGAAATTCAGGAAGCTGGGAGTAAAGATATATAGTCAGCAAAGTATATAACTTCTGGCATATTACTGCTTAATCCTAACATAATTATTCTCATCCTTTTATTTGATTAACTTCTAATGGTTCCTCTTGGTGTTAAAGGTCCCACTCTGATCATTTGATTTTAGTGTCTGCTATAATTACCGATAATGTTCTTTGCAAGACAATTTAATGATAACCGCATAATGGCCTGTATGAAGAAAGCTGCAGGGTTTCAAAGCTTTTGAGTAATATAAAATACATTAGACTAACACAAGCTATCAACATGACAGGGAATGTTTGATTTACACTCAGGACTAGGTTATAGCATTGTGGAATTTTTTCTTTTCCTTTTCTTTTTCGTTTTTTTTTTTTTTTTTTCCTCTTTGCAGCCGTTGACAATAAATGACAGAACAGTTGGACAATCTGCAACTTGCTGATTGCAAGAAAAAATTGTCTGGCAAAGTTTGGAGGTAGTCAGGGGAGCTCTAGGGGAGCAGTGTGCCTGGGGCAGACTGGAACAAGAGCTGGGAGCCTGATCCCTGGGGATGGTGACCAAATTTGCCTTCTGCTGGAAGGGTCAGCTGAAAGGGAATCTCTTCATTCTTCTCCTGCTGTACCAGGTCCCAACAATCCTGGTTCTGTCTGTTAGTTATATCCACCAGCTTATTTTTACCTGCCCGATCCTCTTGAGTAGCAGGTCTCCATCAATTCACTGCTTTTTGAATCAATATAATAATAATAATAATAATAATAATAATAATAGTCCTGTTTTCAGTCACTGGATCTCTTCTTTTCCCAAAACAAGCAAATGAGCAAGCAAAGTGGAAAACCTGTCTAAAACAAAAGAACCATTTTGTCCAAATCCTATTGGTCATCGTTCCCCGGACTCTCTCCCTCTTCCTCGGGGTTTGGTATCTAGGAGCCTGGCACATGTACCTCTTTCAGTTGAAATCAAGTAATCACTCACCACTCTGGCCAAATGCAGCATAATTGATGGTGTGAGTGGATGGAGAAAATTTCCTGTCAGAAAAAAAAGGTTAACCGTGGACATATTACACCAAGGTCTCTGATTCCAGGATAATGGCATTTGGACAAAAGTAGGGCCTCGTCCTTTTTTATAGCACTTTATGCCCCATTAGTATTACTGCAAGTCCCAGGACCTGTCTGTTCGGGCACTTAATCAAAAGCAATGGGTTGAAAATCATGTTCCAGCTCTCCTCATATTTGATTCATTCCTTCTAGATAGGAAGAAGTAAAAAACACATTACTAGCATCAAAACAGCCCATGCATTATGTGCTAAGCAGTTGAGAAGGCTATCATTGGGTTTTATCCCTTTGGGTGCTTGGGTGGACAAGTACTTTCCTATTCATCCATTCAGTGGACTGAAGCAGCCATATTTCATTTTTTTTCTTCCCCTGACAGACAATCCGTTAGTTTTCCACAGATCTCTCTTTTAAAGACACATTCATGTCACTTATTTTAATTGTAGGCCCTAGGCAGCGAAGCCCAGAATGTGTGTTCGCACATAGACACTCACACACACACGCGCGCACGCATATACACACATACAGCTGGAAACCCACTACTTGGATGTAGCTCCTCTGAGAGCCAAATCTAATAATAGGAGAGGAACATTTCTTAGGGGAAGAATTAATTTATACACTTAATTACTCGGGATCCACTTCAAGCTCTCCGCCTTAATGCTCTTTCTTTTGGAGAGAGTTTTTAACCAAACGCCCAGTGTTCTGACAGACCCCGAGGAGAGCCCGCCTCATTCAGAGGGAGGGACCTGGCCCCCTTCCCAGTCCTCGCCGCCGTGGCCCGCTGCCCCCGCCCTTCCCGGAGGAGCGGGGGCATGAGCCGTGGGCCGGCTACCCTGCGCCCGGCGATAACGATCGGGGTTGAGAGACGGGGCTTCGGCTCAGTGAGCTGCCTTCGCACGGCTCCCACGCTCTCCCGCGCTTCCGAGTGGATTTTCTGCTGAATGGCTCAGCCCCAGAGTAACAGTGAAAAATGAAGCGATTTCTTGTCTGTTCAAAATGAGGCAACAGCCAGGCCCCTCCTCATTCAGGAGACCTCTGCCTGCGGAAAGGGCTTCTCCCATTTTAGGGAATTTGTTCCATTTACCAATATCTCAACAAAGAGTGGAGGAAGGACATAGTCGATTATGAAATTGCTCCGGGACTGCGAGCAGGTTACCTCTGCTGGATGAAAGAGGAAGGAGTGTAGTGATCTCTTTCTGACATCCGCAGGAAGATGGATTGGACAAAGGGGCACCGCGGAATCCAATAGCCCGGGGAGGCTGCCCATGCAGGCTGCGTGGGTTGCTCCAAAAGACTGGGAATTTTGGACACCAGGGTTCCCAAAGTGAGCTCCAGCTGGGTGCGGGGTGGGGGGGCAACTCCCTGCTCCCCCAGAAGTTGATTCAGGCCTTCAATTGTCCAGATTAGGAGGGGGATTGTGGTGGTGGTGGGGTGTGGTAATGTAGGCAAATGGAGCAGAGACCCAGGGAGGAGGGGACGCCGCATGTGACCCAGCCCTGATTCTGAATGCGGACCTGTTTACGCCCCCCTGGTGTATCACCACCCCATCAACCTGCCAAGGGGCCTACGCGGGCTCCACTGCATCAACATTTGGGGTTTAGCCATTGTTTGCTGATAAGCCCAGTTGTTGTACAAGACTGATACCTAGGATGGGGAAAACAGAGCACAAAAGTGACATGTCATCACGCTAAGATGAGTTTAGGTTCAATCCTTTCGTGACTTCATAAAATATTTTACTTAAATTAAGATATCATGTTGAAAAATATCTTTTTTAGGATTTTATATCCTATTAAATGTCAATAAAAATTCTATATGCTACAGAGATAATTATTTTTAAACCTCGAGAAAATTTAGAAGAAAATTAAATTGACCATTTACCAAGCCTCAGGAGAGAGAGATGAAAATGATTTTTCTAAGCTTAGAAGCAATGTAAAAACCCTCAGAGGAAAAGAGTGACAGATTTTACTACACGGAGGAACAAAACATTTCTGTATGTTGAATAAAAGAGGCAAACAAGAGATTGGAAATATTTATGCCTACTATGATAATGGGTTAATATCTTTATTATTTAAAATAATCATAATAATTGATAAGAAAACATCAGTCCCAGTAATACGCTAAAAACACAAACATAATTCGTAGAATAGAAAATGCAGCTACTAAAGAATACAGAAAAATGTTCAGCTTCACTAGTAGCCAAATACATATAATTTTTTTAAAAATCATTTTTTAAATGTATTTAAAAGTGTATTAAATGAATTTTTTAATGAAAATATCTAATATTGATTACAGCATTTCTCCTCTACTGGGACTCTAACCTGAAGGGCTAACCCAAAAGATGGAAAAGCTAATGTGTTAAAATCCATCACTGTGTGACTTACAGCAACAAAAATTTAAAATAACCTAACATCAATAAGAGGTGCATTCAGTGGAATATTAGTCAGGTTTAAAATGATGGCCATGTGGACAAGGATTTAAATATTAGTTGAAAAAGTGGTATACAAAATTGAATGTAGCTATGATTTCCAGTATGTAGAAAACTTGCACACATAAGAAAAGAAAGAAGTTCATTTAAAAATCACTCTCTATCTACTAGAATGGAGAAGATTAAACAAAACAAAACAAAAAGCAAACAGGTATACCAAGTAATAGCAAGTCTGTGAAGCAGCTAGAACTCCTATGTTGTTGGTAGGAGAGTGGGATGCTGAGATAGTACAGACTCTTTAGAAAACAGTTGGACAATTTCTTATCAGGTTAAACATGTATTTAACATATGACACAGAAATATCACTCCTTAGTATTTACCCAAGACAAATGAAAACATACACCTACTGAAAGTCTGCATGTGAATGCAAGTAGCAGCTTTATTCTTGATTGCCAAAAAGTTAACTCAAAGGTTAATCAATTGGTACATGGATAAAAAAGGAATGGTACCTCCATGCACCAGACTACTACTGAGCAATAAACAGGAACAAACTACTGATAGACTCAATATAGATGAATCAACATGTAACAACACCATTATCCTAAATGAAAAAAAGCAGACATAAAAAGCTACATATCATATGATTGTATTTCAATGATATTCTGGAAAACACAAAATTACAGGGACAGAAAGCAGATCAGTGGTTGCCAAAGGCTTCACGTAGAGGAAGGAAATCAAGTATAGTGTTAGTTACGTGACTGTATGCATTTGTTCAAAGTTGTGGAACTAACTCTGCAGAGGTGTTTTTTCCTTTTTTCTTTTCTGTAAGTATGTGTGCGTGTGCTTTGTCTGATGTTTTATGTCATCATGGACTGTAGCCCACCAGGCTCCTCTGTCCATGGAATTTTCCAGGCAAGAATACTGGAATGGGTTTCTATTTCCTACTTCAGGGGATATTCCTGACCCAGAAATTGGACCTGCATATCTTGCATCTCTTGCATTGGTAGGCAGTTTATTTACCACTGAGCCACCTGGGAAGTATATTATACCTCAACTAACCTGACCTCTATCTTGAAAAAACTATTCGTAGTTCTCATAAAACTATGAGCTTTCCTCATAGCTCAGTCGGTAAGGAAACTGCCTGCAATGCAGGAGACCTGGGTTTGATTCCTGGGTCGGAAAGATCCCCTGGAGAAGGAAATGACAACCCACTCCAGAATTTTTGCCTGGAGAATCCCAAGGACAAAGGAGCCTAGGAGGCTACAGTCCATGGGCTTTCAACAGTCAGGCACAACATAGTGACTAAAGCACCACCACCATAGTTGAATCTTTTCTCCATTTCTCAAAATTTCTGATAAAACTTTACCAAAGAAAATATATACCTATATTTATTATTGCTGTCACTAGGGAGAGAAAAATCCATGAGCAAGGGTGCATTTGTCTAAACAAGTATAATACATCTATTCTAAATAGCCATTGACAAGAAACAAACTGTATGAAAATTCTTTGCCATTTTGAAATTCCCCAACTCAGAAGGCTGCTCTCGTACTGGCTTGACCTCTCTGGATTTTTAATGGATCTCTGCTTTTCCCCTGGCCTGATTCCAGCAGTCAATCGTGACAAATGGTAAAGGAGCTATATGTGTCTAACTTAGAAAGTAAGAAGACTTAGAAGTGGAATTTATCCCAGGAATGCAAGGTTGGTTCAACATACAGAAGTCAATCAGTGTAATAAACCATATTGGTGGAATAAAGGACAAAAACACATGATTATCTCAGTAGAGATATTTAGAAAACACATTTGACAAAATCCAACACCCTTTCATGATTAAAAAAAAAAAAAAAAAGCTCAACAAACTAGGACTAGAAGGGAACTTCCTCAACCTGATAAAGGGCATCTACAAAAACCCCACAGCTAATATCACACTGAACGGTGAGAGGCTAAAGGCTTTCCCTCTAAGATAAAAATGAAGGTGAAAATGTTCGTTCTTGCCATTTCTATTCAGCACTGTACTGGAGGTTCTAGCCAGCTCAACTAAAAGAGAAAAACCAATGCAAGCCATCAGATTGGAAAGGAAGAATGAAAACTATGTCATTTGCAGGTGATAATCTTGTATATAGACTATCCTAAAGAATCTACCCAAAAAGTATGAGAAGAACAAATAAGTGATGAAAATGTTCTGGTGGCAGACAGTGGTGATAGTTATACAGCTTTGTGAATGTGCTAAGAAACCAATGAAGTCTACCCTTTAAAGGAGTAAATTTTGTGATATGTGAATTATCTCAATAAAAGCAAAAAGAAAAAAATAAGACTTGGGAAAGGAACTAAAGGAGATTGGGGGCAAAGTGTATGTAAATACCAGGCAATCTGTAGGACTGAAAAACCAGCATCAGATCCAGAGTTTTCAGCCATGAGATGTCCTGGGTATAGTAGGGTGGTCTTGGGTTGGGTGTCATCCAGGCTGCCACTAGTCACCTAACCTAGATTTGGGGGTTTAGACTAGCTTTGGCTTACCCCCTAATCTCCAGCCCAAAAGAAACTTCCCCTTCTTTCTGCACCCTTCACAGACACACTTTACTAATTGTCTCTTTATTGTAAAAAAATTACAAATATTTGGATACAGATTTTCTTTCTTTGATTATAAACTTTTTAAGTGAAAACACTATTCCCCAAAGTGTCGATACAATGACATAGACTTGGTGGGTATGTCTGTTATATGATGAAAATCATAAAGTAGGTCAATTTATCTCGGGTGCATCTTTCTTACCTAACCAAACCTAGGGGCTTCATGAGGTTCCTTGGGCATGTCTCTTGGGCACTCTCCAGTGATGAGAGGTCCTGGATATGAGCTGCAACTGCTGGGTAAGGGGGCTCAGCTGAAGCCACTGTGCTCTCCTCAGTGGCACGGGGCCATTCTTAATGCCTTCTTACTTGAGATGATTCCGTCTCACATCATAGCCAGCATCACAAATGTACTCATTTATACATGAATACAAGAAATCTCATTTATTTTTAACTATCCGAGTTGAGTTGTGGTTGCATGGTTGATAAAATGATACACTTTGCAAACATTTAATTAAAGTTTAATTAATTTTTACTTTCCAGCGGTTTTTTTTTTTTTTCAATTTTAGAGCTAATTTTTTCCCCTAGGTTTCAAAAATAATTTTTACAGACTCTTGCAAAGCACTCAGGTCCAAAGCATTGTGTCACCTAAGGCAGCATATTGAATGACAGGCCCTGCTTTGTGGAATTTATCAGGGATCAGATGGGGAGGCTTTTGGGAGAGCAGGGATTCTCCTCCTAACTCCTATACTTTCTCGTCTACAGGGAATGAGATGGTTGGATGGCAACACTGACTCAATGGACATGAGTTAGAGTAAGCTCCAGGACTTGGTGATGGATAAAGAGGCCTGGCGTGCTGTAGTCCATGGGGTTGCAAAGAGTCAGACACGACTAAGCGACTGAACTGAACTGAACTGAAGGTGGTCTGCTTATTGTACTTGTAGTTTCATTGGACCTCTCTCAGGATACCTCAGAGACCCCCAGTGCCCACTTGCTGCCATTCCCAGGGCCCCATGCTGCCCAGTAGGGGTGTAGGAGTGGAGGTGGGGCACACAGGCATTTTCAAAGGTTAGGATAAATCAATGAACACAGACACGGATTCATTCTTGACCCTCGGACTAATCAGTTAGTTTTCATAAGCACTTTATTCTCCCTGTCATATCAGCCACAAATACCTGCTTGAACACTCTGGACCAGCCTGGCACCAGCCAAAATAAACATATTATTTAGTTTGTTTTAGGAGGGGAAATGGAAAAGACCTCTGCCCTCCCCTCTAAAGAAAGTTGAAGCAAAAACAAGTAAAAGAACAACCACTGCAAGTTCTGACAGAGTAGAAGAACCTGCCCACTGGGTTCATAGAATATTTCTGAGAAATTAAATGACTGTATCAATCTGAGTCTCAGTCTCTAAACCATTGGCCAGGATGTCAAGAGGCCCGGAGAGAAGGCAAGGGTCTTGCTGGTACCCTGGGAACACAAGTTCTAGGAAGTGAATCCCCGGCAAGGCAGTGACTTTGAGTAGAAAGAGAGGGAAGCCTGATAAAAGATAAACATGCTCACAGGGGGTAAGATTAGAACCTAAATAGCCCAGGGAAACCTGCCAGGGGTGCAGTGGGAGGATTTCCTGTGGCAGGCAGGTCCACGTGGAGGAACTGCTCCATCTAGAGACACAGGTTCATGTCTACTGGGTTTGGGGGCTGTGACGTGTTCCTTCCTTAGGAACTTGCAGGAGGATGCTGATCCATTCTAAAACCACCCCTCCAGAAGGGACTAGGAGAAAGAACTGGTCTGATCTCCTCTATTTATACAAAAGGGAAACTGAGGCTCGGGATGCATGTGACCTTAGGCCATGAGGTGAAACAGCAGCAATACCAGAAATAGATCTCTTCAGCCCTGTCCAGGGCTCCAGCCACGAGGTCATTCATATTTCAGGGCTAATGGACCCCACACACCGTGTCTGCAGACACAGCCCAGGTAAGACGGAGGCGAGTGTAAGCCACCCTTTCATCTCATCTAGAGTCATTCTCTCTGCCCTAGATTGTCAGTTATCAATTTCAGCCTTGCTAGAGGGCCCCCATGAAGGGAGTCACAAGCCTGTGAACTAGAACGCCAAAGTGTGAACACCAGAAGCCTACCCTGTCAGGCCCTTTTGGGAAGCCACCAAAGGCCCTTGAGAAAGGGACAGGTGTACCAGGATGGGAAGGAGGGACAGGGGCACCAATTCAGAAGAGGGAGCAGGCTGCCCTAGTGGCTCATCTGAGGTGCCCATGAGCCTGTCCCATACCCTCCAAGGTCCATTCCAGGAGCAGAGGTCCTGTGGTTTAGTCCTGGCTGCAGACCAGGCTGTGTCCTTTAGCAGTGACTCTGCATCTCTGGACCTCAATTTCTCACTCTTGAAATGAGCAGATCAAACACTATCTCACAGTTCAGTTCAGTTCAGTTCAGTCGCTCAGTGTCCGACTCTGCGACCCCATGAACTGCAGCACACCAGGCCTCCCTGCCTATCACCAGCTCCCGGAGTCTACCTAAACCCATGTCCATTGAGTCGGTGATGCCATCAAACCATCTCATCCTCTGTTGTCCCCTTCTCCTCCTGCCCCCAACCCTTCCTAGCATTAGGGTCTTTTCCAATGAGTCAACTCTTTGAATGAGGTGGCCAAAGTATTGGAGTTTCAGCTTCAACATCAGTCCTTCCAATGAACACCCAGGACTGATCTCCTTTAGGATGGACTGGTTGGATCTCCTTGCAGTCCCAGGCACTCTCAAGAGTCTTCTCCAACACCACAGTTTATAAGCATCAATTCTTTGGCGCTCAGCTTTCCTTATAGTGCAACTCTCACATCCATACATAACCACTGGGAAAACCATAGCCTTGACTAGATGGACCTTTGTTGACAAAGTAATATCTCTGCTTTTTAATATGCTGTCTAGATTGGTCATAACTTTCCTTCCAAGGAGTAAGTGTCTTTTAATTTCATGGCTGCAGTCACCATCTGCAGTGATTTTGGAGCCCAGAAAAATAAAGTCAGCCACTGTTTCCCCATCTATTTGCCATGAAGTGAAGGGACTGGATACCATGATCTCAGTTTTCTGAATGCTGAGCTTTAAGTATCTCATAGCTCTATGGTAAAAGGGGTCTCCAACCCATGGGCTTATCATTGCTTCGTATCTTAAAGTGAAAGACCCCCCAACTCTCTCTTGACCCCATTTCTTCACAGCTACTACCTTGTCTTCCTCTCTTTCATTGGAAAACTTGGTATTTTCTTCTCAACTCCAGCTGGGCTCCCATCCCCACCACATTACTAAGACTGTTCTTACCAGAGGCACCAGTTACTTTCTGGCTGCTAAATGCCAAAGCCATGTCTCTGTTCTCACGTCCCTGACTTCTCAGGGGATGTGATAGTTTTACCTTCTGGTAAAACACATATCCTCCCTTTGGCTCCTCAAATATCACACTCTTCTTGCTCTTTCACTTGACAGTCTATGTGCTGATTCCTCTTCCTCGTTTGCACTGACTCTACATGTGGAGCTGCTTCAGGACCCCATCCTTGGCCCTCTTGTTATCTACACCCTTCTCAGTGTCTCATCCCGCCCCACGGCTTCCCTTGTTCACTCCATGTTAAAGGCAGCTGAAGCTGTACCTCCAGCTCGAGAAACCACTCCAGAGTCTTGCGCCTGGGTGTTCAGTCCTTCCCTCCAGATGAACATCTGATAGTCATTGTGAATGTCACACAGCCAAAGAGAGCCTTGACCTGCGCCACCAGTTCTCTCATCTCAATAAATAACATCACTGGCCACTCCATGGTTCATGCCAAAGATCTAAAAGTTGTCTTTGATTCCTCTCTCTCCTTCACTCCACATCCAAACTGACAGCAAAGTGTCTTGACTTTGAGATGACTCACAGCTCAGTCTGCTTCCCTCAGCCTCTGCGCCCCCAGACCATTCCACTATCACCTCTCCTCACTAGGCTTCCAGCTTCCTCCTGTGCTCCCTCCAATTCATTCCCTCCACAGAGCAAATCAGATCAAGTAACTTCTTTGCTAAACAAAACTGCAACATGGTATCCCTTCACTCTTAGGAAAAAACTCACACTCCTTAGCCTGAGTCTCAGTGGGTCACCTGATCTGGCCCCTTCCATCTTTGACCTTGTCTTTCTCTTGGGCTGAGCCATTTCTGACCCTTAAGCCTTTGTACTGGCCATTCCCAGGCTTGTGACATTTTCCTCCTAGACTTTCACGTGGTGGGCTTTTGCTTTAGTGTCACATTCTGTGAGATGCTTTGCCTGGCCATCAAAATTATCTTTTGCATCATCATAAGTCTCTGCATATTACTTATCATTCTTTGACATTTTTGTGTTCAATTATCTGTTGACTTATTATCTGGATCCCCATTACTAGAATATAAATTCTAGGAGGCAGGGACTTTATTTAATTCATTGCCACATGGAAAGTGGGTGCCTATTAAATAAATGAATGAATGGTGATGTCTGGGGGTAGAGTTTGGAAATCTCTACTTAAAAAACATTCAGTAATTAGGGTTGAGAACTACACTACAGGAGGCCTAATGTATTTCCTGGGTAGATTAAAGCAAGAACTTCCATTTCTACGGGTTGTGAAGGGCAATGTTTACCCACTAATAAATCTGTTATGGTGGAATTGTAAGACTTGTGACATATTTAAAAGACAAAAGTCAGTAGGGCTCTCTGTGCTTGTATTTAGTGACATAGAAGAGGTTGTCTTTGCTTCTCCATGTTGCTGACCGGCCCTTAGCTCAGCAGCTGGGAGATAAAGTGCCTTCTGTCTTCCTTGAAAGGAATCAATAGTAAGAATGAGTACTTGGCTCTCTCCAAAAGGTCAGCTTGACACCTGATTTCTCAGGCTGCTCTCTTGATCCCTCCTCCCCATTAATGGCGCAGGCTTCTCCCGCCTGGCAGACAACTTTCAAGGAACAAATTTGTAAGCCAATTCTGAGAAATATTATGGGGATTAAGACGGTATCTCCAGGTTTGTTTGGTTTGGCCCTTTGAAGGATGGAATGTAGGTCCAATGCAAAGGTCAGTGTCTGCCCAGGATGGGCATCTGTGTGTGCACGTGTGAGCACAGTTAAAAGAAGAGGGATGTGGGTAGAGGTATGTGAGAGCAGTGAGGTGTTCACAGATGGAAAGGGTTCTCTCGACCTGCTTATTCACACATGGCTGTGCATACAACCCTAGTGGTACACATGCAGAGGCACAAGTAAATGTTGACATGTGTATGGTATACATATATGAACATATGAGTGTATTTTCTTGTGTGCTAGATAGTTCTTTACCAGGAAGTCTGCAATCTAGTAATGTGTGCCTCAGTCGCACACTTGCAAACTGGGACTGCTTAGCCAAGCCTTATGCAACTTATATGTCTGCTGTTGAGATTAAATGAGAACATGGAGGGGATGTTCTGTGTAATTGGAAAGCTCTGGATGTCTTACTTACTTTGCAAGTGGGCTCTTGCCCACAGGCAGGGGCAGGAGGAGAGTATGGGGGTGTTACTATTCAGGACTCCTCCTTTTTTGATTTAATACTGACCATGTACCCTCTTGGGCTCCCCTGGCTGCTCAGATGGTAAAGAAGCTGCAATGCAAGAAACCCAAGCTGGATCCCTGGGTCAGGAAGATCCCCTGGAGAAGAGAATGGCTACCCACACTCCAGCACTCTTGCCTGGAGAATTCCATGGACAGAGGAGCCTGGCCAGCTTCGGTTCATGGGGTTGCAGAGAGTGGGACACGACTGAATGACTGAGCACCCACGCATAAACCCAAGGAAGGGGGCTTTCTCGGGAAATAAGCAATTCACCCCTGTGCCTCAGCCTGTCTGTACAGAAACGCCCCGCTTTAGGAAAACCTGGTCTACAAAACAGAGGTCCCAAGCAAGAGAGAGACAATTAACCCAGGGAGCGAGGGTTACCAAACTGGCCGATTGGGATCCTGTGGTTTGGAAAACATCTGGGCCCCCTGGCCCAGCGCCCTACCCCCATCCCATACTTCCCACCTCTGGCAAAGCCGCGGGGAGGAGGTGGATTATCTTTTTTTTTTTTTTTTTTAATGAATAGGGCGGGTTGTGGGCGCCTAGCAGGCCCCATCTGTCTGCTGCCCCAACTCAATTTGATTCCCATTCACCCGCCTTTGTTTGCCTCCCTTTCTTGATCAGCAGTCTCGGGGTGGGGGGCGGGGGGGGGGCTGGGGAGTTGGGGGAGGAGGAGGCGGGCAGTGCAAAAGCTTAATGTTCTCCTTGACTCCGCAGAGGCGCGACCCCTCCAGGCCGCCCACCCCCGCTGCAGCCCCAGCCGGGCAATCCTGGCGGTGAGCGCCCTCCGCGCGGCCGCCTCCCCGCAGCGCAGAGCCCAGTCTGGCCGGTCCTCTCGGGTGGGCAGAGGGGCAGCGGGCTGAGACTCGGGCGGGAAGTGGCCTGTTTGCGATGTCACAGGCCTGGGTCGGATTAAAATTCACCTTCAAGGATACAGGTGCCTCTTTAATGGGGAGGGAGCGGTGCGGACCCGGGTTGGGGGGTGGTCGGAGGAGGGAGAAGGGGGTGGGAAGAGGCCAGGGAGGTTACATGGAGACTCCGGGGCGGGGCGGCGGTTCTGAGTGTGTGGGAACTACAGATCTGGAGATGGCATCACTGCAAGGCACTTCATCCCCCTTTAAATAGAAGAGTTAACACTGTAGCCCCCAGTTTAAAAATGCACCTGTAATCCTGTAGCACTAAAACCATTTTGGAATGTGTGGACCCAAAGGTAACCCTTAGTAACCAGGTGGTTGGTTGGTTGTTTTGTAGATTGTCATCCAGGGTGAAGATGGACCTCTGGAACTTCAGAGCTGAAGGGGCTTGAGGAAGTGCCACCAGCCCCTTTTACAGATGGCGTGACCAAAGAGGCAAGAGCCCAGGCCTCTGGACCTCTGGCTCAGTGCTGGCCATTGCAGCTGAGGTCAAGGTTATGGGAGAAGGAGAGGGTCAGCCAACTACTGTCTAAAGACCCTAGTAATCTGTGAAAGTTTGGAGGAACAGGTATGAGGTCCCTAGGAGAGAAATAGCTCCTAGCCTCCTGGGAGGAGGAGAGTGAGGGTGTGTGGGTGGGGCTCAGATGTCAAGTTAGAGACAGCAGCTAAATTTAGTCTGGAGCCTTTTGCTGAGAATCAGGCCAGTTAGAGATGGGGGGCCCAGATTAAGATTCTCCTGGTGTGATACAGGGCTGCACAGTCTGGCATTGCAGGCAGGACTCATTTCTGCCTTACAGGGGTCTTGAGAATGTGGCTCTGCCTCTTGCCTGGTGTTTTACGTGGGTCACGGTTGGCATGGTTTATGACCAACCTAGACAGCATATTAAAAAGCAGAGATATTACTTTGCCAACAAAGGTCTGTCTAGTCAAAACTATGGTCTTTCCAGTAGTCATGTATGGATGTGAGAGTTGGACTATAAAGAAAGCCGAGTACTGAAGAATTGATGCTTTTGAGCTGTGGTGTTGGAGAAGACTCTGGAGAATCCCTTGGACTGCAAGGAGCTCTAACTAGTCCATCCTAAAGGAAATCAGTCCTGAATATTCATTGGAAGGACTGATACTGAAGCTGAAACTCCAATACATTGGCTACCTGATGCAAAGGACTGACTCATTGGAATAGACCCTGATGCTGGGAAAGATTGAAGGCAGGAAGAGAAGGGGATGACAGAGGATGAGATGGTTGGATGGCATCATTGACTTGATGGACATGGGTTTGATATAAGTTTGGACATGAGTTGGTGATGGACAGGGAGGCCTGGCATGCTGTAGTCCATGGGATCACAAAGAGTCGGACATGACTGAGCGACTGAACTGAACTGACTGACAGCCACAAACCTGAGGCTGTCTGCTTATAGCCACTATTTCCTTGAACTTTATCTTCACAGAGTTCATTCCTTAAAGTATAACTATAGGATAAACTTGGGAGTTTGGGGGACCATAACAGCAGTAAAGGTAGTATGCCATGGGAGAGGGAGAGACTACTTCCAGCTGGTGGCAACAGGGAAGGTTTTGGGGAGAAGGCAGCCTCTGAGCTGGGTTTAGGAGGAGGAGACATGGCCATGGGGATGGGAGAGCAGTGATACACATTTGCAGAGCAGCAAGTCAGAACAGCCGCTAAGTCAAGTATCCGCTGTGTCACTGGGGAAAGTTTGTGACACTGAGACACAGCAGGTGCCAAGGGGATGGGACAGGGTGGCCTGGGCAGGGTGGAGCCACAACTGGAGTTGTGGTGCTCAGTGGAGGGCCATGAACATCTAGGAAAGGACTATGAGGATTGGCTGCAAGAGAGGTGAGGACCCACTGGGTTACCCAGGGTTGTCAGGAGCCAGAAAGGAAAGCTGTACACCAAGAAAGCATTTTTCACAAGCTTATGGAATTCTGTGATTGGTAAATAAAACAATGCATTTGAATGCATTATCACATTCTTAGGCAATTTGATCATTCTGAATTTTCTGTTGAAGGATGCTCTTCTCAAGTGAAGTCCTTGAAATGTCTTTACATGGAAAGGTATCCTTCTACTTTAGGTCCTGAGAGCAGCCTGTGAGCCCTTCCTATGCTCGGAGGAGGCCTGAAAAGGGATATTTATGCCTCTAGGAGATGAGACTCACAGATTCTAACAATGGGGAATGTCATGAGACAAATACGACCAGGTGCCAGACCTAGTGTAATCTGGGGACCACATACATGCTGCGTGCAGTGCTAGGGAAATTGGGAGGAGAAACCTCTGTGGGTCGGTTAGCAGGATGGGGTTTATGGGCAATATAGGATTTGATTAATCCTTACAGGATGTGTGGTAATTGGATAGGTAGATGAGTGAACAGCATATGTGCGTCTAGTTAATTATTTATCTGTGTTCATCTGCTTATGTTCTATTTTCAGAAATTTTAAAAAAATTATAGGAAAGTATAGAGAAGAATGTAACAGAGACTGGTTTCCCCCCCACCAGAATTGGTGGTTATTAGTATTGTGTGAATTTTGCTTCATTATTTTTTTAATAAAAAGACATAGAGTAGTATGGAGTAGAATGGACAGTCTCTTGTTCTTCCTTAATTCCTCTCCTGCCAACCCCCTTCATGGGGGGTTCAACCAAGCCACTACCATCACGAATCTGGTATGTGTCTTTTCAGTCTATTTTAAATACCTTTACAAATATCAGTGTATCTGTGAACAAATAATAGCAGTGTTTGTGTAGATTTTTAAATGAATATAGGTGGCATACAGAAGGGCTTCCCAGGTGGTGCTAGTGGTAAAGAACCTGCCCACCAATGCAGGAAACATAAGAGATGCAGATTCGATCCCTGGGTCAGGAAGATCCCCTGAAGAAGGAAATGGCAACCCACTTTAGTATTCTTACCTGGAGAATCCCATGGACAGAGGAGCTTGCCAGTCCACAGGGTTAGAAAAAGCCAGACAAGACTGAAGAAACTTTGCATGCACGCAGGGAATACTAATTTATACTACTCATCACAGTTGGCTTTAAATCAGAGTTAATTTTAAAAAAAACTGATGAGTATGAAATGGATTATATTTATGCTTCTATATATACCTCTGTTTTCAAAGCATATTACATTAACACATCACAGGTGCAAGCATATTGCGGTTTTGCTGAGCTGACACTATTTTCATAAATACAAGCACATTTTAATTTTCTAATGTTTATAAGAAGAACTTTTAATTATTGACTTTGGAGGAAGAGGAGAAATGAAAGGATGATTCTTGAATAGAAAACTTGTCTTTCTGAGGTATGGTTAGAAACTGTCAATTGTATTATGGTTATTATAAACATTTACATACCATGGACTAGCTTGCTCTGTGTCTCTGGGTTTTGGCCTATGTAAATATAGATATTATACATACACATAAAGGATTGTCAGTGCCATCTATATTGTATAGTCATAGATCCAATATCCAATACACACACATTTGCACAAACACACACACACAAAATATACAAATATACTATTTGTTGCATGCAAAGTTATGCATGTGGCTGAGCAGCTCAGTAGAACAAGCCATAGCTCAGTTCGTATGGGCACAATACACGTGGGTAATATTTACGAGACCAGTTTATGCTTTCTTGAGTTCAGTGATTTGTGGGTACTAGTCTCTGATTTACCTCTCATCATATCAGAATTCCACAATTGCAATATCTTCTCTCTGCAGTAGAACTTTCATAACCCATAGAAGGAGTAAAGATATTAAACTGTCACCTTCTTTCTATCCAAGTAAAATTATTGCCATTTCCCTATAAAGAAGAGTTTCCATAAAACTGGACATGAGTAATTTTTTGAGCAGGGACAATGGGCAGAGGAGGGAAGGCAGGAAGTAGATCCAGAGCTGGGAGGGAGGCCACAAGTTGGACAGGCATGGCTATTCCAGGGGATGCAGAAGTGAGGTGGAGAAGGAAATGGCAACCTACTCCAGTATTCCTGCCTGGAGAATCCCATGGACAGAGGAGCCTGGTAGGCTGCTGTCTATGGGGTCGCACAGAGTTGAACATGACTGAAGTGACTTAGCATGCATGCATGCATTGGAGAAGGAAATGGCAACCCACTCCAGTATTCTTGCCTGGAGACTCCCAGGGACAGAGGAGCCTGGTGGGCTGCCATCTATGGGGTTGCACAGAGTCGGATATGACTGAAGCGACACAGCAGCAGCAGCGGAGGTGAGGGAGCCCTGGTTTGAGGATGGGGTGGCGGTTGGTGGCTTGGAGCAGAAGGGCATGTAGCGGGGTGGCACATACAGGTGTGTCAGTACTCGGAGGCAAAGGAGATGCTGAACCAAACTGCCATCTCACACACACACACACACACACACACACACACACTTGATTGCATACCTCAAGGGCATCTCCACCGAGGATCAGGATCCTCAGCAGTGTAGAGCACTGCTCCATGGTCTACTGTTTCTCCTAAGTAAGAGAAAACACACCCAGGCAGAGTTGAGATCGCCACTATCCACAGTCCTCTGTGGTGCATGTATGCTTTCAACACAGTTCAAGCAGCTGGGTGGAAACCTGAGTCGCCATCGTGGTCATACAGGTGATGAGCCTGTCATTTACGAGCCTGACAGAGGGAAGTTCTGCCCAAACTCACACTTCCTAACATCTGTGGCACTTTCTTTTCTTTCAAAGTATTTTTACCTCCATTATCTTGGTTGGTCCTCAAAGATACCTGGGTGAGGTGAGTTGGGGAAACACTGAGACCCCATCTGGCAGAGGTCAGGTGCCTCCGTTGAGGTCATATGTTTTAGCAGCAGGGCCAGCCTAAAGCCTGGGCCTCTGGACTAGGCCATCTGGGACAGCGCTACCACCCACATATACAGACAATTTCGATTTTTGTAGCATTTTTTTTTTCAAAAGAGGGCAAGGATGGATTGTGTTTTATACCTCTGTGAATCCTCCTTGAAAAACAGATTTTAGTTTTCAAGCCGAGCCCCTTTCTTCTCTTCCAGGGTGGCCAGCATCCCGAATCTCTTCCGTTCCAGGTGAAGGACATTTGAGAGTCACAGGATGTTAGATGCACAGCTCCTAATTGGCACCTATTGGCCCACTTCAGACCTCAGGAGCCAGTCTGAACGCTGTGTGCCCACACAAATATGGATGCCACAGCTGCTGTTTTCAGACACCTATCCTGTGCTAGTCATTCTGCTGGGTGATCTATGCTCGAAGGCCAGTGAGGGACTGCACGACAGTCCCTCATGGAAGCGTTGCTATACGAGCGCCAAGAACAGCTTTCTAGAATTTGCAGGTAGCTCTCCTGGCTGCCTCCCTCTCCCTTTCTGTAGCACCAGGTCCTCACGCCAGCCTGCTTCCTTGGCCCTCCTGCCCGCTTCACTTCTGCTGCACACACCTGGTTTGCCAGTGTGTATTTTTGGTCCCTGGGAATGAACATGAACTTTGAAAGCAACAGGATAGAATACAGTCAGCTAAAATGAACGAGAGGCTAACAGAAAAGGCTGGAGAAACATACTAACCTCAAGAACTCTTGGAAACGGTGCCCAATGTCCTGGACTGAACCACATGGGCTCTGAATGACCAGGAACAAGGTCAAGACAACTTCAAGAGGGGAGGCGACCTGAGGATGGGAGGATTCCGGTAGAAGGAAGCCAGAGGTGGTGAGGCCACCAGACCCGGTCTTCACGGTTTTCCCTGTTTGCTCCCAACCCTGGAACTCTCAAACCACCAGTTGCATCACCAGGGAGGGCATAGTCTGCAGGCCCTGGTGCGGGCATCCTTTAGATTAGTCGCCTCCTCCCTCACCCTGAGGATGAGATATTTTGCAGCAGGCCACTCTTGCTGTTTCCCTTTTCTTTTCAAAAGCCAGGAAGAGATGGGAGATGCGGGAGGGAGGGGGCGGGGGCAGCAGAGCGGCGTCTCGCAAAAACGGGGCTGCCCGGCTCCGGCTCCGAGAAGGATAAATGACTCCGGACGCCCAGCCGCCCGTGTCACACAACTTGTCTGTGTGGCTTGAGACCTCCGTGATCCCTCTCTAATTGAAATCTCTTTCCCCTGACCTCCCCCGTAAGCCGGAAGCTTGTTCCTCTCTTCGCCAACAAAGGGGCCGCGGAGGCCGGAGGAAATCCTGGCTGGGCAGCCGGAGGCGCGGCCGGGTCCTCGTCGGCGGAGAAGCTTGGGTCAGAGCGAGTTTGGGGCCGGGTTCCCCAGGCGCCCCCAGTGGGTCCGGAGATGGTAGGGGGAGCTGGCAGTGGGGCTGGGACTGCCCCCTAGAGGGCATTTTGTGAGAGTCTGTTGATTGGTGCCAAAATTGAGGGTGCCCCTGCCTTTTTTGGGGTTCCCTGGTGGGTCAGATGGTAAATAATCTGCAATGTGGGAGACCCGGGTTCCTTCCCTGGATCGGGGAAGATCTCCTGGAGAAGGGAATGGCTCATCTCTCGCATATTCTTGCCTGGAAAATTCCACGGACAGTGGAGCCTGGCGGGCTACAGACAATGGGGTAACAAAGAGTTGGACAGGACTTAGCAACTAACACACACTCACACACACACACACTCTGACTGTTTGAGAGGGTAAGTCTAGGATGCTGGACATCCTGCCACAGGCAAGGCGAGTCCACACTTGCCTGGTGAGACCTGCAAGTCTGTAGAGATAAACAGCCTGCTTATAAGGGTTGGAGCCTAGACTCTGTTCATCATGCAAATTAAAGTATTTCTGATGGAAATATACTCTGGTGTTCCCACAAAAATAAAGGGAAATGGGAGTCTTTTTTCCAGTTCATCTCAAGACTTTTTTTTTTCCACCATTTAGACACACGACAATATTTGAACCATGGCGGTATAGCATATCTGTAACAAAATTGTCTGTGTTTGAGTATCTGTATGTGTATACAGACACAGACATATATGGATATATACACGCATATGTATGCATGCACACATGCACACACACACCCCCAAAATACTTTTCAGTTCTTCTCAAAATGTCCAATATAAAGAAACTCTGGTAGCGTTCAAATATCATCTAGTCTTAATTACAAACTTATTATGAGTAGATGCAAGACTCTCTGTCTTCTGTTGCAGATATGCCTAAATCTACATACGAAATGCATGTTATTTGATTATAAATTACTTTCATTTTATTTTTCTTTATAATTATGTTAAAAACTTGTCTTGATTTTTTGAGAGGGATTGAGTGTCTTTTAGAATTGAGAACCACTATAGTTACTAGAGTCTTAGTTTTGTCCACAAAAGAAAAGAAATGGGGATTAATAATGATGAAATTAATCTATAATAAATTTTGTTGGGTATATCAAAATAAAGATGAAACTTGACCATTAAAAAAAAAAGAAAAAGAAATGGGGACCAAAATAAGATGTCAAAAACAGCAAATATGTCACGCAAAGTAATATGCATAGATCATTGAGCCCAGGATACTGCTATTGAGAGAAACGTTATTGATTAAGATTCCTCAGAGGCCCAGATTCCAAATGTAGAGGGAGAAAGCCGGTGGGGGGGGGGAGGTGGGGGAAGGTGGGGAGGGGAGCACAACTGTTGCAGGGTCAGGTTGGAAGATTAAGTGAAGTCAAAGTCACTCCGTCGTGTCCGACTCTTTGCGACCCCGTGGACTGTAGTCCATGGAATTCTTTAGTCCAGAAGTGGGTAGCCTTTCCCTTCTCCAGAGGATACTCCCAATCCAGGGATCAAACCCAGGTCTCACCCATTGCAGGCGGATTCTTTACCAGCTGAGCCACAGGGAAGCCCAAGGATACTGGAGTGGGCAGCCTATCCCTTCTTCAAGGGATCGCCCCAACCCAGAAATTGAACCAGGGTCTCCTGCATTGCAGGCAGATTCTTTACCAACTGAGCTATCAGGAAAGCCCTGGAAGGCCAAAGGCCACTGTAATTTTACAAGTGGGTTATGTGCAGTGCATGGAGAGGTTCTTTTCTCTTTCATATCATCAGTTAAGAAAAAGAAAAGATTTTCCCTAAGCACTTACTAATTCATTTACCATGTGCCAACTCTGTCATGGTATCTTTAATTCTTACCTCCTCAACCCAATGAAAAAAAGTGAAGTTGCTCAGTCATGTCCAACTCTTTGCGACCCCATGGACTGTAGCCTACCAGGTTCCTCGATCCATGGGATTTTCCAGGCATGAATACTGGAGTAGGTTGCTATTTCCTTCTCCAGCAGATCTTCCGAATCCAGGGATCGAATCTGGGTCTCCTGCATTGTAGGCAGACGCTTTACTGTCTGAGTGAGGTGGGTATTATTACATCTACTTCACAGGTAAAGAAACCAAGGCTCACTTAGTAAGCAAGATTTGAACCAAATCTACTTGACTTCAAACTCAGTATGACATACTGTCCCTATAAACTTGCCAGTGGGTTTGTTTTTATTTTTACAGACTGTGGTTTAATTAAGGTCTTCTGTCTTAGTCAGCAAGTTCAGTCTATGATACTTGGCTGAGCCTGACTCTTCAATGTTAAAGGCAAGGCAAATGTAAAATTCAAGCACAAACTAGAACTGATATGAAGATATTTATATATTTTTGAAAGAGATGAAATGATATTTATACAAATGGAAAACATGTCACCTTCTTGAATGGGAAGACTTACTATAAAAATTTCAGTTCTCCCCCAAATTACAGTATAAATGTAATGAAATTCCAATTGGATTCCAAGTGGATTTTTTTTAACTGTTTTAAATTGTCTAAAAGTGGATACAAAAAGTAAATGTCTGAAAAAGACCAAGAAAAACTCTCACAAATAGTTGGAGATGACTTGATTTCTTGTTATACATAAAAACATATAAAAAATGGATTGACATAGAAGTAGCGTGGAAAACTCAGAAAAAGATCCCAGGAAAGGGAGGTGGATAAAAAAGCAAGATCTACTGTATAGCATAGGGAACTATGTTCAATATCCTATAACTAACCATAATGGGAAAGAATATGTAAAAGAATATATATATATGTGTGTGTGTGTGTGTGTGTAACTGACTCATTTTGCTGTACAGCAGAAATTAAAGCAACATGGTAAATCAACTTTATTTCAAGAAAGTTTTAAAAATTTAAAAAAAGAAAAACAGCAGTCTTTTTTTTCCAGTGGTGTTGATAATCTACTTAGGAGGAAAAAAACAGAGTTGGATCCTCTGCCTCACATCGCATTTTAAAAATTCCACCTAAAGTATGGGCTTAAAAATGATAATAAAACTGCAAACTTTTTACAAGAAAATTCAAGAGTATAGATATGGATTTATCTCTCCCAAGGATCATGGCTGAGGGAGAGGGTTGTATGGAACAGGAAAAAATTTGTTAACCAAGGCAGAACATTTAGACGCTATACAAAGACAGGCATATATAACTATATAAAAACCAGTACAATAGTATAGTGAAAGCACAGGCAAATAATAGACTGGGAAACATATTTTTGATGTTGCTGCTACTGCTAAATTGTGTCAGTTGTGTCCAACTCTGTGGGACCCCCTAGACGGCAGCCCACCAGGTTCCCCATCCCTGGGATTCTCCAGGCAAGAACACTGGAGTGGGTTGCCATTTCCTTCTCCAGTGCATGAAAGTGAAAAGTGAAAGTGAAATCACTCAGTTGTGTCCGACTCTGCGGCCCCATGGACTGTAGCTTACCAGGTTCCTCCGTCCATGGGATTTTCCAGGCAGGAGCACTGGAGTGGGTTGCCATTGCCTTCTCCGAATTTTCGATGCAGATGATTGCTAAAATGTTACAGTCTAGGGACTTCCCTGGTGGTCCAGCGGTTAAGAAGCAGTGCTTTCACTGTCAAGGGCCTGGGTTCAATCCCCGCTGAGGAACTGGGATCCCATAAGCCCCATGACACGACTAAAAAAATCAAATAAAATCCACAAGTGTGTATTTAAAAGTTACTGTCTAAACAATACCAAAATTTTCTAAGAAATGAATAAGACATCCAGTAAATGAAGGATATGAAGATACCATTTAGAGGAGATCAAATTCAAATATCAATACATGTGAAGAGATATTTAACTACTCTAGTAGTCTGATAAATGCAAATGAAAGTAGCAATGAGAAATAATTTCTGTTATAAAATTAGTAAAAATTTAGAATACTGATGGCTCCCACCACAGGTAGAAATGTTCGGGGAAAGGTTCATCTTTATATATGTGTAATTAGAGGAACTGTGAGATGTGTATTTAGAAAGAAATTGAGCAATGATGTTTTTAACATAAGATATGCATAACCTTCAACCTAGTAACCCACTCCTTCGTATCAGTCTTTAAAAAACAAAATTATAGTAAGAAAAGACACTTGTCCAAGGTCAAAGATTTTCATGTCAGCTTTCTTTGCAACGATACCGATTCAGAAACAAGAATAATGTCCATCGATAGAGGAATAGCTGACTGAAGTGTGGGGCATTTATTCCATAGAATATTGTGTGTTAGTCATTCAGTCATGTCTGACTCTTTGTGACCGTAGGGATTGTAGCCCACCAGGCTCCACTTTCCATGGAATTCTCCAGGCAAGAATTCTGAGTTTTAGGGTATTTGCAATTAACTGAAGGGTGAATCAGTTCTTTTTAGGTAATTTTGAGTAGAATAAACCTTTGTATGGTTCTAATCCACCCCCAAGATATGTTTTTATACATTTAACTTAATTGTCAGTTACTATCTTTGATTAGATAACCAGACTCATTCATGCAAAGAACAACTATGCATTTTCTGAAATATGCATAAAGAAATTCACATTCTAGGAGCAGAGACAAGGGCACAGATCATTTTTATAAAATTATGAAATGCAATGTAATATAAGGTTCAATAATCATCTGTTCTTGTAGTGGCTGGAACTTGCCATCGGTATAGTGCTTGTGATTGCCATGATTATTTATACTGTTAAATCAGATTTAAAGTCATCACAGAGATAAATAAAAATCAAATTTTCTAAATTAAAAAAAAAAAAGAATTCTGGAGTGGGTTGCCATTCTCTTCTCTTCTCCAGGATATCTTCCTGACCCAGGGGTTGAACCCGGGTCTCCTGCATTGCAGGCAGGATAGAATATTGTGTGGCTCTTAAAAAAGATTGCATTGGATATCATTTCTTGTTGAGTTGGAGGGATTATCAGGATATGTTTTAGTGAGGAAAGCAAATGTAGATAAGTGTATATAATATGACCCGTTTTTGTAATTATGACCCCTATAAAGCACACACATATATTTATGTGTATAAATGACTATATGAGCATGAAGAATATTGTGGGAAGATTCAAAACAGTTTGATACCAGCAAACATAAGAGAGCTATTGGGGGTGGGGGGGAAATGTGATATGTGTGTGGCAGGGAATCAAGTTTATAAAAGATAAAATATAAAAGAATGTTGACCTTAATAAAATACACATGAATGATATGACCCAGTTTATGTAAAATTGTGTATATATGTATGTATAAAACAGTACATGGAGAGGGAAGTAGGAAAGAATATTCACTAAGTATTAATGATGCATTCATGGATTGGATGTATTAGAGATGACAAGTAGCTACAAATTAATATACATATTCAATCCAATCCCAGTAAAAACTCGGCATGTTTGTTTGTGTGTCTGTGTGTGTCCTTGTATACATATATGTGTTGTATATAAATTCACAAGCTAATTCTAAAATTTATATAAAAATGCAAAGGGCAAAGAACAGCCAAGAAATTCATTGCAAAAAATTAAAAATGAAAAAAAAACAAGATGTAAGGGAGAGGAGAGATGGAGGTATCTTGCACTATGTTCATCGCTGCATTGTTTACAATAGCCAGGACATGGAAGCAACCTAGATGCCCATCAACTGACGAATGGATAAGAAAGCTGTGGTACATATACACAATGGAATATTACTCAGCATTAAAAAAAATTCATTTGAAGCAATTCTACTCAGATGGACCAAACTGGAGACCATTATCCAGAGTGAAGTAAGCCAGAAGCAAAAACAACAATACAGTATATTAACACATATATATGGAATTTAGAAAGACAGTAACGAGAACCCAACATGCGAGACAGCAAAAGGAACACAGATGTATAGAATAGACTCGTGGACTCTGTGGATGAGGGTAAGGGTGGGATGATATGGGAGAATGGCATTGAAACAAGTTAATTATCATATGTCTAATCAATCGCTAGCCCAGGATTGATGCTCGGGGCTGATGCAGCGAGATTTTCAGGGGGGGAGGGAGGAGGGAGGGGGGTTCTGGAGGGGGAGCATATGTAAACCCATGGTGATATCATGACATTGTATGGCAAAAACAATAACAAAAAATAAAATTAAAAAAAAAAGATTTAGGACTTATGAAGCCACGTGACTAAGAAAGAGTGGTCATCTCTTGAGAAGTGACAAAGGATGTTTGAGGAGAGTGAGTCAGTGTATTTAAAGAGAAATAGAATCTGTAGGGAATGTTGAGCTGAAGCTTATAATCATAAAATCTCAGGAAATGCTCCAATAGACTCAGAGGCCACCAATTTCTCCTCTGACAAAAGAAGATAGTAACACCCAGGACCTCCCACTACCCCCACGACTCTGTGAGTAGCCCCAGGGTCCTTTCTAGAAAATGTTTTGAGACCTGATTTTGTCTATCTGGTGCAAATAGGCCTTATAGCTAAGAAAGCACTTGAGGGACTGTCAGGTCTAATTGAACTGGGCAAGATGTCAGAGAAACCTCAGATGAGTGGTGTGAAGTCTATGATCCACTCATCTATCTGTCCATCCATCCATCCATTCTGTTCAGTGGGCCTCGTCTTTGTATCATGCATTGAAAGTGAAAGTGCAAAGTGCAAAGTGTTAGTCACTCAGTCGTGTCCGGCCCTTTGCCACCCCATGGACTGTTGCCCACCAGGCTCCTTTGTCCATGAAATTCTCCGGGTAAGAATACTGGAGTGAATAGCCGTTCCCTTCTCCAAGGGATCTTTCCAACCCAGGGACTGAACCTGGATCTCCTGCATTGCAGGCAGGTTCTTTACCATTTGAGCCACCAGGGAAGCCTTGTGTCATGCATTGGGTGCTAGAATAACAGCAGTGTCATTGTTTGGTGATCAGTTATTGGGCAGTTCTGTGAGTAAATTTGTTCAAGTGTTTGTGGAGCACCAGCTATTTTGAGCTGAGCCTTTTGCTGAGCCTTGTGGAGAACACAGGAGTGCAAAAGGAATTCTCTCCACTCTCATACAGCTTATGCTCTAGACAGGGAGACCATTCAGACTCCCACAGTGAGAATTCAATGTAGAAAACAAGTTAACACTGGTCATGGTGCAGAGGGTGGGCGCCCTGCGGAGGGAGCTCAGAGAAGGCAACGCTGGGTGCACGAAAACGTCTCTGGCAGGGAGACAGGGTTGGAGCTAGGCCTGATCATCTCAGCTCTCATCTTCAGAGAGGGAGAAAAAAAAAAGACCCCAAACTTGAAGAAATAGAGCAGTATTAGAGTGCAGTCATAAACATAAAGCATTAACATGTAATTCCCTTATGCTTTTGAAAAATTACTTCATAAACGCAAAGTAAAATATTTTTCCCTTTTTATTACCTGACAATTACATATTAAGAATTTCTTTTTATGTTTAAAAACATATGCAAGCCGGGGAAGGCAGACGCCAAAATGTAATTGCTTTCCTTCTATAAGAATCAGATGTCATTTTCTTCCAACTCAACTCTGAAAAGAGATAGGAGAAAGCAAATTGTTGTATACATTAAATTTGGAAACATCTGATAGCTTTCCTCAATTAAACTATTTAAATGGAAAAAGATTGCTGTACAGCTCTATCATATCCCACTGAATAAAACCTCAGCTGAGGCAAATTGGCAGTGGCAGGTACCAAATGTATTGGCAATAATGAGATTGGACAACCCAGTGGAGGTCATTGGTAATTGTTATTATATGCAATATTGCACTGTCAGAAAAAGGAAAAAAAAAACTCAATAGCAGGCAGAGCCAGCGCTGGGGATCTCATAAAAGTGTCTGTGGCCACCAAGCCAGGTGACTTGAGGGGTGTCAGGAGAGCCTGAGCATCCAAAGTCATGAGTCTGCTCTTCATGGGGGGAATCTTTTGCAGCCTGGTGGGCACCCTCAGCATGTAGGAGACAAGTCCCCACGCATCTTACTAGCCAGCCAACAACAAGGTCTCAGAGGTGGCACTGGGACACAGAATGGGGGCAGGGGAAGGTGGAGGGAAGAAGGGTGGTCCTGATGATGGAAGTGAGACGGAAGTAAAGACAGTTTTGTGTACTTGTTGTGGTTTTGCTGACCCTGATTCAAGGCATTGAAAGTTTGTTATTTTCCCTTCAGCTTTCCAGATGTGGAGGTATGGAAAGAAGCATGCTTTCTTGTTCTGCAGGATTTCAGGTCTCTCTCTTTTGAGGCTCCAAATTCAAGGAGGAGGGGGTGGGCTGCCAGGGATCTAAGCAAGCCTGCCTGGTTGCATCACCTCGGCTGAGGCCTGGGTACCATCGAGATTACAATGACTAAGTGGGTGCTCGGTCCTGTGCAGGTGACAGACATATCCATCTTTGACGAAGACAAGGAAATACACTTGGACGCCGTTACCCCTTCCCAAGACTGGCAAACGTCTCACATGCTGCAGCTGAGAGCACCTCGACACCAGGGGCAGCATCTCATCCCCTAGGTTCAGTCACAAGGGTGATCAGCCACCACCAAGCGGAGGGGAGCCTTTTTACCAAGCAGACCAAGGACAGAGCTCAAGGTCGGGGATTAGTCAGAAAGTGTACTCACAGGAGCCTGACTCAAGTGGAGATAAGGAGAGCCTTTGGGGTTCCCCTGGTGGTGCAGTGGTTAAGAGGGGAGAGAACGTGAGCAGGGGAGAGGGTACACCCGGTGAATTGCGGGGACGGTGTGGGTGCGGACCTGCCTGACTGTAACCAGGTCCTGTGCCTGGAAGTGGTGACAGAAAAGAGTGAATGTGAGATCTGGACCCTGAAGGCTGGGATAGGGAGTCGAAACACTTTTTTAGGCCACCTGTTTCTTACTCCCCGTTCAATCACAGAACCCTTTGACTTAGCTGGAAGTAATAGCAATGGAAGAAAACATTTCTACAGGGCTTTCTATGTGCCAGGTGCTATTCTGAGCAGTTTACACACAATTAGTGCATTTAATTCTTCACTATCATCCTTTGAGGAAGGTTCTATTATTATCTCCGTTTTGCAGACATAGAAATTGAGGCATGGTGAGGCTGTCTTCTGATCCTCCCTGGCGACTGCTACAGTGCTTTGCTACCTTTTTATGTGTGCAGGCATTATGGTGTGGTAGAGTATATGCTTGGATGATGACAGTACAGTACACAGATATGCTATTTCTGTTCATGCCTCATCTCCCCTCTTCAGCTAGGGTTCCAGAAGGGCAAACACTGCCTTTTCATCTTTGCATCCCCAAAGCACCTTGGTGTGTATAATAGACGTCCAGTCAATTTTTGTAGAATGGCTGAACTTAAGATTTTTAAATAGGGGCTGATACGTTGAACAGCATTTCAGAGGGTCTGCTCATTGGCAGGATGGACTGATCGAGGAGAGACTGGAATCAGGGTCCCACATGGTTTTGATCTGTGCCCTGTGGCAAGGCCAGGGATCTGTTCAGAGAACCTGGGGCCCTCTGGGCTCTCTGCTACCTTCCAGGCTGCTCCTCTCTTTGGGATCTTAGTCCCAAGTTTGCCTGTCCTCTCCTGTTTCTTAGCTTTGCACAACCATGGTTCCTGCCTGAAAAAGGAATCTAAGGCCTGGCCAGAGATATTTGGCTCTCTGTAGACTGAGGTTGCTAAGAACATCTTGTCCTCAGTCCTAACATTAGGTTCATTTAATTAATGGCTGCAGACATTAAGAAGGCCTCTCAACTATCAAAGGGCATTTGAAACAACTCACAAACACAATTAAATTTAGTCTCAACAATAAAAAGAAAGCAGGTGCAATATGCTATTTCACTGTTTCTAATCACCAACTAACAAAGCAGACAATTAAGGCAAACGCTGCGGTAGCTGCGCACCTAACTCTGGGCTTTGCTGCCCTTGTCTGGTCTCTGTAGGTGACCACACCTGCCTGAGAAGTTCTAGGGCATGTGCATTTTGGAAGTGAAGACTTGATATTATAATTTTATTTGGGGGACATTCTTAAAACCTATTTTTGTTTTTTTTAGACTACAGAAATTAAAGCTTGAGAAAAATCTTTCTGGTGGTATAAAACTGTTGAAGAAGAAGATTCTCTAGATAGAGAAGACACCCTTTTCCCCCAGGGGACCTTAAAATAATCTCTGGAAGAAATGAGAGAATGCTAAACTATCAAAGGAGGCATGGATTCAGAAAAAGCTGAAAACAATTGCTATGCCCCTATCTTCATCTCACACTGTCCTTGGAGATGGGGCCTTGCCCATGTAAGTTGCCATGGAAACTCTTTCTGAAAGAGGAAATATTTTAATAGATATATTTTATATGGTCTTGATCACAAAGTGTTGGACACGAC
Source organism: Antilocapra americana (assembly GCA_007570785.1). Classification (NCBI taxonomy): domain Eukaryota; kingdom Metazoa; phylum Chordata; class Mammalia; order Artiodactyla; family Antilocapridae; genus Antilocapra; species Antilocapra americana. The sequence goes on from ML662445.1 coordinate 43,918,139, forward strand.
TGAGTGACAAACACACTGCAGTACACTACTCCTTCCTTCCTTCCCACTTACACATTTATAACCGCCCCCCCTTGGTTCCAAAAAAAATATGAGATGAATAGATCTCTTTGGATAATTTCTAGAGATATGACCATACATTGACACCTAAATTTCCCTTTATTATGTGCCAGTCAGTGAACTGGCTTCTAGAAGTACAGGATAAATAGGACAAAAGGGAAGAAAATTAACCCAGACAGGACAGAAGCAGGAAGAGAACTCCCATATAACTAACTATGACATAGAGTGTGCTAAGTAACATGGGTCTTATCAGTCAGAATACTTTTGGCTGCAAGTAACAGAAGATTCAGCTCAAAACGGGGATTCATATCTCCATACCAGGAAACCCCAACACAGTGAGGATCTGCTTCTGCACTTTCCTCTCCCCCTCTCATCTGCAAGGGTCTGTCCTCAGGCTGGCAGCAGCCTGGCCGGAGGAATTGGGGACATCGCTTTGTGACAGTGTCCTGGGAAGACACAAGGACATCTCTGCTCACAGGTGCCTCTGTTCACCAGTGAGGGATACTTCCTCAAAATCCCTAAGCATAGGTCATGGCCCACTGGGGGGATGTAGGGTCCTACAGCCAAGTCTTCAAACAATCAAGGCTTGCTCCTAGTCACACGGGGGAGGAGTGGCCACCTGCCCTGAAAAGGCAGTGGGTGGGAAAGACATGCTGGAAGGTAGCCAGCATCTACTTCCCCGTGAACTCATAGGGCAGGAGCTCAGAAGTCTTCCTGGAAGGCACAATAGAAGGAGGTTACTTTATCTGACCGTGACCCAGTGGCCTGTCCTGAGTTCTTTCTTTAAGATGGAGAAGAGTAAAGATGTTGTAAGTGGAGGAAATAGCAGAAATAAGCCCATCCAGGGCTGTCCTTCACAGATCCTGTGGCTGGGAACACTGGTGTGTGGATTGTGTGGTAATGTGAGGAAGCAAGAACGATGGATCAGGGCATTGGTGAAAGGACTGGACACAGGCAACGGGCAGCCTCTGTTCTAGTCCTGGGGTTCTGACTAAGCGAGGTGCTGCTGGAATGGCTTCTCACTGTTAACAGAGCCCTTATGGTACAAAGGTCAGATCCAGAAAATGTTTCAGAATGCCGTGGCCAAGAATCCATCCTTGGGGCCTGCTGGAGAGTAGCAGCCAGCCTCAGAGGCCATCACATCTTTGGCAGGGTATTGAAACTGGGGGATATCAAAATAGTTAAGAGCTCAGACTCTGGGGTCAGACTGCTTAGACACACAGGACTAATTTTGCTTTGTGCCACTTATCAGCTATGAGCTATCAGGGGGCCTCAGCCCCCTCATCTGTGAAATGCTACAATAATATTCCATATTGCATGTTCCTTAGAGTTAAGTGAGCTGCTCATGTCAAGTGCTTAGAAGATGTCTGGTACGTGGTTAACCTTCCACAGTTGTTGTGAAAGTGAAAGTCACTCAGTCATGTCCGACTCTTTGCAACCCGTGCGACCCCATGGACGATATCGTTCATGGAATTCTCCAGGCCAGAATACTGCAGTTGGTAGCCTTTCCCTTCTCCAGGGGATTTTCCCAACCCAGGGATCGAATCAGGTCTCCAGCATTGCAGACAGATTCTTTACTAACTGAGCTATGAGGGAAGCCCTCCATGGTTGTTAGCTGCTGTCATTGTTAAAGGCTGAGGAGGGTGAAGAGCTGCTTTATCATGACAATTCCAGTGAGGGAGCAAGTGGTAGGTTTCTCTGTGTGCATTTTTTCCCCCACAAATGACAGTTACCTCTAATAGAAGGCAGGGAGTTGAGGCAGGGTGTCCACAACCCCGAATAATCTGAAAATTATCCTGAGTGTCATCTTTGGTTTGATTCCAAATGAAATTCACATACCTTCTTTCTTACCTATAGAGTCGAGCTCACACTCTACAGATCTAATCTACTAATATTAATCAGTGACACTCATTCAGTTTGAGTGATCGAAGCTATGACACCTGCAATAACTATCAGTACTCACTGTCAGAATAAAGACCTATTAACCAAGATTAACCTGGGTTAGGAAATGGCAACCTGCTCCAGTATTCCTGCCTGGGAAATTCCATGGACAGAGGAGACTGGTAGGCTACAGTCCATGGGGTCGCAAAGAGTCGTACATGACTGAGTGACAGAGCACAACCAAGATTAGGGTAAGAGAGTTGCAAATTTTCACCCCACCCAAGTCTTCTGTCCCCTTCTTTTCCACTCTTTCAGATTCTGTGCCTTTTCCAGATACCACAAGAACCTCTAACGCTTGCTTGCAAGTTCGATTTATGTGAGGATTATCAAAATCTGAAGTCCTCATGCAACTAGCATATGCAGATAACAAGATGGGATACTAAGAGCAGATTTTAAAGAAGCTGAAAATTGGGTACAATATGGAAACTTTCTTACTAATCTTTATTACCTTAATTTTTAATTGGAAAAAATTTAAACTCTACAAACTATTAAAAAAATAGTGCAATAAATACCTCTTTGTGCTGTACCCAAATTTAATGACTGTTAACAAGTTACTACCTTTTCTGTCTCTCCCTCCCTCCCTCTCACCACCCTGCTCAGAATCACTGGAAAGCAAGTCACAGACATGTTGACACTTTATCTCTAAATATAGTTCAGCCTGTATCTCCTAAGAATGAGGATATTCTTTTAATAACGATACCATCACTAGGTTGAAGAAAAGTAACAAAAATTCCCTGGAATATCTTAGTATCAGGCCTTATCCAAATTTCTCTATTTTTGGAACTATAATCCCATCCAAGTTCTGCTAGTATTGTTTTTCAAACCCATGGAAACATATTTGTGTGTGATTGAGCTTATGAAGTATTGTGTGTGGGGTGTGTGTGTGTACAGGAACATGAATGGATGAGTACATATGAGTATGTGCATGTATGAGCATGCATGTTGTATATTCATGTTTGTGGGGTGTGTGCATGTGTGTGTGTGTGTGTGTGTGTGTGTGTGTGTATTAAAGAAGGGGATATTAGGATCATCTTTGAGCAAAATCAACTAAGATGTGCTAGAAAGAATACGCTTCAATTTTTTGAAGAAATAAGAGTTAAGCTCCAGACACTGTTGAGTGGAACTGATCTTGGCTAAGGAGGCTGAAAATACTGATGGTTTTGTTCCCCTTGACAGATTGATTCAGGTGTTCCTCTTTCGTATCATCTTGGAAGGGCTCTCTCTGAAAAGGAACAGGCACAAAAGTCCTTTCTCTCCGCAAAAGGGTCAGCATTAGCTTCTATTTTCCTCGCCAGGCCTGCAGCTGACGCACAAAGAAAGGTGTAATTACCATGTGAGGTGCGCTGATCGCTGGGGCCTGGAAATTCTGAACTGCTCACTCTGCTCAGAATACATTTCAATTTGGTACTGTGAATTTTACATTGAAATGAGTTTTTTCTTTAAAACCCTAGAGAAAACAGCCCTTGCACAGAAGCATTAACAAATTGCTTTGCAAATTTAAGCTAAAGTGAGCATTCAATTTGAGGAGGTCAAATCGAGCTTGGGCCCTGAAACCCAAGCCTGGCCCAGCAGCTTGAGTTGGCTCTGGCTGGACATGGCCACGGGTTTGACCTTGTTTTAGCCAGTGCTATGCCCCCACCTCGGCCTCTCTCTGGCTGAGTCCCTCGGGGCCCTTCCAGCTGCCACATGCCTCTGCCCAAGGTTAGGGAGGTTTAGGGCCCAGGAGATGCTGAGACTTGAGGCCCTCTGATGAGCAGCCCTTGCTCTGCTATGCAGTCACTTAGGTGAGAAGGATTCATGGAAGCAAAGTCTGAGCTGGTGTGGATGGGGACAACAGAGCACTTGCTTCTCTGCCTTCACTTTATAGGCAGGATGCTGAGATGGGCGGGAGGGTTCAATGGCTGTCCAACATCTCCCGATGTTGGTCCCCGCCATCATTGAAACAGTAACATTGATTGTCAACAGTTCGCTAAGCATCTTGCCGAGTGGTTTGCATTTTCTCATGTAAGGCTTTTAGTCATCCTCTGTGATTAGACCTTTTTTTTTTTTTTTTTTTTTTTACCAATTCCTCATTTATCTAAGTAAGGAAGCTAAAGCCCAGAGAGGTTAAGTTACCTGAGGTTGGGCAGCTGAATTTGCACTGGGACCTGCTCTTCACGATTCTTCATTAGAAACCAGAGCTGTTGGCTTACTCTTCCTGGATCCTGCTCTGAGTGGTCCTCACCACACCCACCTCACCTTGTCTTTCCTCCCCTGTTAGAGGCAGCTTCACCCTAGCCCGCCAGGCTTCAGACCTCCCTGCCCTTGCATCCGCTCTCTGGGCAAAGGGAAGCCCCTGGAGCAGCGCTCTAGCAGGGGAAGCCCTGAATTTTAGCTGTGGATAAGGTGTGTTCTGGTCCCCCACCCCACATATTTCTGATCCAGCCTCCTGGAGGTGAAGCGGAGGAAATTCAACCACACTTGTGTCCTGTGTTTGCCTTAGTTTTCAGCACTGAACCACGTTGTAGACCTGCCACCCACACCGCCTCTCACATCCAGCACGGAGGGAAGGCTGGGGACTCAGAGCCAGAGTCTATGGACTCTGTCTACTATTTTATCCCACATGCATCTATATGAGAAAGCACTAAAGCCCCGCAAAGTTCAAAGAGCTGTATGAGATGAGATGTCAAGGTTCCCACCAGCCTTGCATCAGCCTCTTACAGTCACTTCTCAGGAACTAAATAGGACCTAAATAGGAACTAAATAGGAGATCCAACCAGTCCATCCTAAAGGAAATCAGTCCTGATTACTCATTGGAAGGACTGATGCTGAAGCTGAAACTCCAATACTTTGGCCACCTGATGTGAAGAACTGACTCCTTGGAAAAGAGCCTGATGCTGGGGAAGATTGAAGGCAGGAGAAGGGGACAACAGAGGATGAGATGGTTGGATGGCATCACCGACTCAATGGACATAAGTTTGAGTAAGCTCTGGGTGTTGGTGATGGACAGGGAGGCCTGGCGTATTGCAGTCCATGGGGTCGCAAAGAGTTGGACACCACTGAGCAACTGAACTGAACTGAATTGAAATAGGACCACGCCAGTGGCCCTGGGGGTGTCCTTGCCAGTGGGGCCTTGGCACCAGGTCGGGGGATGGCGCAGAGGACATCATCAGGCCTCACTGGCCGTCCTGAACGCAGCTTCTCTAGGGCATCAAAGATCAATTGACCCCAAACAAGCATCCGGAGCTGCCGTAAACCTGGTCCCCAGGGCCCTTGCCATGGAGCCCGGGGCAGCTTGGGGACCTGGATTAAAATGATACGTTTTCAATTTGGCCTTAAACGAATTCACCAAATCGGCATCTTTGATGTCAAGTGGAAGTGAATTCCACAAATCTCAATTTATTTTATGGGGAAGAGTTATTGATTTTTTTTTTATTGTCTGCTTTTCCTTCTTCTTCCCTCCCAGCTGCCAAGCCTCTTCCACCTGGATTGAATTGTTTGATTTAAGAGCGGCAGTTCAGCAAGAGGAAGAAATGTCTCTCCCTTCATTCAACACCTCCCCACCCTGCTATGCCCGGCCTGCCCGCCTTCAGCTGCAAATGCCAGCCCCTAAGTAGGAGCAGTGGAAACAGCAGCGAAGGGATGGGCCCTAGCCAGGGTTTCCCTCGCTGATTTGGAGCCAGCATACATGCCCTCTCTCTCCCCTTCTCTGCCTGCACCCACACCCGACCAGTTTGATACCTATTTGTGTTATTTTCTCATATCCTTTTTCTGTGTCATTCACCTACTTGAGGTACTGCCTGTCGTCCCTGCCACACACCCACCATCCATGGCCTAAGACACAAGGCCTTGTAAATCCGACCCCAACATGTCTGTCCAGTCATTTCTCTAACTTGCCCTCCACTCCCTTCTGGAGTATCTTTTTGTGTGTGTGTGTATGTGGAGGTATTTGTATCTCCAGGGCCAGCTGACTGCTAGGGGCTCAGGACTTGTCTATTGCATGAGGAAGCAAGTGCTGTGACACACACAAGGGCCACCCTCACCTTGCCTTTGCTCACGTTGCCCTCTTCCTCTGGGCACCAGCATGCCCTCAGTCACTCTGGCCTGCGCCTACCCAGTTACTTCCTATTGGACTCCAAATTTGGCACACCTCAAACAGAACTGTTGATGCTCCCCAATGGGCTCAGCCCTTGCTGTCTTTAGAAATGGCCTCACCAAGTACTCAGTGCTTCCTGCGAGAAAGCCAGCAGCCATCCCTGATTCATTTCTTTTCCTCGTACCCACCTCCAGTCTATCAATAAATCCTAGTGGTTCTACCCCATGGCAGACAGGATAATGGCACTCAAAGGAGTCCACATTCTAATCCCCAGGAACCTGGGAATATGTTACCTTGCATGGCACAGGGTTCTTTACAGGACTGAAGGTTAAGGATCTTGAGATGAAGAGGTTATCCTGGGTTATTCTGATGGATCCAGTGTCACCACAGGAGTCCTTAACAAAGACCTTTCTGGCTGTGGTCAGAACAAGAGAAGACACTGAGAGATGGATTCGACCCCTCCTGGCCAGCTCCCTAACGTAGGAGGAGCATGCAAGGCTTGGGGAGTGGCCTCTGGAAGCTGGAGAAGGCAAGGGAAGGGATTCTCCCCTTAGAGCCTCTGGAAAGGAGTGAGCCCTGCCAGCATCTCAACTTTAGCCTTGTGATACCGGGGTTGAATTTTTAACCTAGGGAACTATCGCCTGATGATTTTATGTTGTTTAGAACCACAGGGTTTGTGGTGATTGGTTATGGCAGGGATGCAAAACGGACATGGCCCTCCATGAAGACCTCCTGAACATGGCCTCCCTTCCTCTTCTGCCCCAGTCCAAGTCACCCAGACCCCCGCTGGGGCCCCCTCGCTGGTCCCCTCCTGCACTTGTGGTACCAGCCTTCCTCAACCCCTCTTCCACCCCTGCAGCTGATTATCCACCAGACACCGGAGTTCTCTTTGCATTTTCTTGCTTTTTATTCTGAAATAATTTTAAGCAACTAGAAAAGTTGCAAGAAGAAAACAAAGAACTCTTACGCCCTTGTCACTCATGCCCATGGTTAGAGATTGGGCATATTTGCCTAAAAGCTCTCTCTCTCCAATCACATCATATCCCTGCTTCTAACCTCCAGCAGATTCCCAGTGAAAATGGGGTGAAGTCCACCCTCTTCTTCTGACAACGTCCAGATCTTGTCAGGCCCCAGCCGCCTCTCCAGTATCCTCTGCTTCTGCTTGTCCCTTTCTCGACTCTCACTGTATGTTATCCTTCCCCGGTCCTCCCAGGCTCTCTGCTGGCTGTTTCACCTTCGTGGTACATGCTTTCTCCTCCTCATCACTCAGGTCTTGCTTTCAGCATCATCACCTCCCAGATCTCTCTTCCCACCATCATTCTATCAAAGTACCCTCTGCCCCAAATCGCTACTCTCCATCATGTTCTATTTTCTTTAGAGCATGTATCGAGGTCTGAAACCATCCTATTCTTCATTCCGTGCTTGTTTATTCATTTCTTCACCTGTGTGTATCTCTTTAGGAAAGACTCTACCTCTCATTCTCAAATTCTAGAATAGTGCCCAGCACACAGTAGGTGTTCAACAAATGTCAGTTAACAGGCTGATTTTCTGTGACACCACTGAGCCCTTTCTAAGTAGCTGACTGCTGTAGAGCTGTGTGTCTTTACTCCAGGGCAAGAATATTGTTTCTTTCACTTTTAAATCTTTGCCTCTCAAGCCTGGGCATGTGGCAGGAGCTCTGGATCATGGGGAGTTTTCCTTGCAGGTGGGAGCACCTCCATGCGGAGGGCCTGTGTGCCTTCCCACACTGGGTGACACCTGGCACTGAGCTCTGCAGGCAAACTGGTGTCGCTGATGGAGGCCCATGTTCGCATATCCTCTTCCTCCCACAGTGTGCTTTCCTTCCAAGCTTTTCTATGTGCTGTGAACTTTCTAATATTGTCTATTCTGTGACCCCCTCTGTGGGATGATAAACAGGACAGAGTGCATCAGTCCCCTTTGATGGAGGCTGAAACTGAAGCAGAGGCAGGCAAAGTGGCGTGGCCAGTGCAGTACAGGCAATTCACAGCTGGGCAGATTTCGAGCCCTGTGCCCTTTCTGCAGACCACAGAGCAGCTGGCCGTCTCCCTCCCCTCAGGGACTGAGGAGCCCAAACCTGATATTCTGAGCACAAAGCTTTCAGCAGAGGAGGGATGGGCAGGAAGCGGTGTGGTACGGTGAGCTCTGGGTGTGTGTGGGTCTAATAGCTTTTCATTTCCTTTCCTTCCATTCATACAATCGTTCATTCATCAGGCACTTCATTCATGCACAGCCATTGAGTGTCCTGGCTTCCTGCGGGGCTCACAGGAGGGCCCTGGAGGAGGAGGCAGGGCCCGTGCAGGCTAGACACTCCACTACCTTCGGTCCATCTGTCCGTGGGTTGGTGGGCTTGGATTGGAGACAGCATCCTGGCAGGTAAGGGATCGGCTCCCTTGATGTTCTGTGCTTACTAACTTGGTCATGTCCGACTCTTTGCAACCCCATGGACCATACAGTCCATGGAATTCTCCAGGCCAGGATACTGGGGTAGGTAGTCTTTCCCTTCTCCAGGGGATCTTCCCAACCCAGGTATCAAACCCAGGTCTCCTGTATTGCGGGCAGATTTCTTTACCAGCTGAGCCACAAGGGAAAGCCCAATAATAAGGAGTGGGTAGTGTATCCCTTCACTAGCAGATCTTCCTGACCCAGGAATTGAACTGGGGTCTCCTGCATTGCAGGCGGATTCTTTACCAACTGAGCTATGAGGGAAGCCCCCCTTGATGTTAACTCAGCACAAAGGACCAATGAATCCTTGCAAAACACTCAAATTGGAATTGACTCCCTCCATATAACAACTGGCGCTTCCCTGGTGGCTCAAATGGCAGAGTCTGCCTGCAGTGCGGGAGACTTGCGTTCAATCCCTGGGTCAGGAAGATACCCTGGCAAAGGAAATGGCAACCCACTCCAATATCCTTGCCTGGAAAATTCCACCAACAGATGAACTTGGCGGGGTATAGTCCATGGGGTTGCAAAGTGCTGGACATGACTGAAAAACTTCACTTTTCACTTTATATAACAATTACCCCAGTGTGATCTGCTCCTGGCTTCTCTGGTAAGAGAGTTCTGTGCCTTCTGGGAAGGGCATATAATCCAGGCTGAGCCAATCACCAGCCTCCCTTCCACATAAGGACTAGTCCAAGGGGAGGGCTGGTGACCCGAACCTGGACAGTCAGGGCCCTTCCTCAGGATTTAAATCTAGATGTGAGACAGAGAAGCTCTCTGCTGCCTGTGGGGAGGCAGAACCCACAGCTATGTCCCTGCCACGGCATGCAGCTGAGGGAATGAGGTGAACACACAGAGCCAAGAAATGGAGTGGTGGCCAAATCCCCCGTTGGGTGTCTCTGAGGGTTTCTGTCAGCATCAACCCCACAGTCCTTAGCTCCTGCTCTGCAGAACTCTACTGAGTGGTCAGTAATGACCAAGGGTTCACTTTGGCTGTCTTGTAGGTCATCAGTCAGAGAAGGCTTCTCCTTCTGCAGGAAGGTGTGTGGGGGGCAGAGGGAGGGTGGAACCCACCAGCCCCAAACTGGGGGCCATTTTGGAAGCAGTGGTCTTCCCAGCTCTGCTTCACCCAAAGCAAGGCTCTCAGCAGGGGTGTAAGCTTGTGCCCATATTATATATGCACCACCTGTTCCTTGTATTATACCAGCCAGATTACGTGGGACTTTCAACGCAGACATCAATATGTAATGAGATGCCATAACCTGATCACTTTTAATTATTACAATTATTACAACTCTGTCTGGTTTAAAGTAATAACTTGACATTCAGGTTGGGTCTCATGTCTTTGCCTCTCCTCAGGGCAATTTGAGGAGGTAAGAATAACACAGATGTAACAATCAGGGGCCCAACTGATGATTCCACATCAAGGGCTTTGTTGCACGTGGGCAGAGAGAGACAGACCGACAGACACATAGCTCTCAAAGCAGATTGAAAGATGGGCTCTTGAGCCAGACAGCTCAGGTTCAAATCTCTGCTGGCCACTGGTGAGCTTTGCCACTTGGGCAGGCTTATTTCACCTCTTTGGGCCTCAGCCTCCTCCCCCATAACACCAGGAGGGTGACAGTATCGCCCTCGTGTGGTTTCTGTGCGGATTAAATTAGGTACTATGAAACAGAATGAAGCGTGGAACGTAGTAAAGTGAAGTGAAAGTCGCCCAGTTGTGTCCGACTCTTAGGGACCCCCACAGACTATACAGTCCATGGAATTCTTCAGGCCTGAATACCGGAGTGGGTAGCCTTTCCCTTCTCCAGAGGACCTTCCCAACCCAGGGATCGAACCCAGGTCTCCTGCATTGCAGGCGGATTCTTTACCAGCTGAGCCACAGGGAAGCCCACGTAGTAAGCATCTGATAAAAAGATGACGGTGCTGTGCAGTGAAGGGCATGCTTGGGGCTCTAACCAGCTGATTTTCTGCTCCGAGAACTCGGCAGGACTGTCTGCACTGAGGGACCCTGCCCGCAGCTGGAAGCAGACGCAGCTCCCCCCCCCCCCCCCCCCCCCGGGCCCGCCCCCCTCCGCGGTCCAACTGGGCAAAGTGCAGAGAAGGCTGCGAGCGCAGAGTGGCGTGAGGACAGTGGCCGCCAAAGGACGTGGCAGCTGGGCGTGCCAGAGCCCTGGCTCCACTTCCAGGTTTGGAGGTGTGGAGGGGCCTCCATCAGGGCCCAGGGTGGTGGCTGGTGGGAAAGCATGGCAGGACAGCGGCAGAGCTCCGGGCAGACCTGGGCCGAGGCCACTGGGGGTGTGGTCCCCACCAGAGGGGCCTGTCCTGGTAGGGGGCGTTCCACGGGATTGTCCCCTACACTAGATACAATTTTTAGATCGTCACCTGAGTCTAGGAAGACACTCTGCCTTAATAAGGAGGATGAGGCAAGCCGGGCCTGGAAGCTAAATATTCAGAGCAAAGTGAAATCCAAGCTCCCCACCCTCCCCCGACACCCGCAGAAGGCAAAGCTGTCTGAGATGACAGGGGAAGGGGAGCCGAGGTGGCTCAGGCCCGCAGCGGTGACGTGTCCTGCAGGCATGCCAAAGCCCACCTCTCTCACTGGAGCTGGGATTCCAGGACTGGGGTGTTTACAGAGGCCCCAGCGCTCCATGGGCGCAGCTCTGCAGAAAGCCGGCCGGCAAAGCTTCCCACAGCATCTGCCAAGAATACACCCGACATAATAATTTCTTTGACCTCCACCACATGAGTTTCTGAAAAGAACAAAACAGCATCATTCCCTGGCATTTACAGTTTAAACCTTTCCTATTCAAGTTTCTAACAAAAAAAGCCACCAACCCATTCTGGTCGTGATTAAAATTCATAGGCTTGCTGCAGAGAACAGATGCAGAAGCAATTTTAGGCCAGTCATATCCCAGGTCTGCAAAATTAATTTGACAGGTTTGCATTAAAGCACTGATCAATATCCACTTTAGAGCGGCAGAGGCTAACTGAGAAAAAATAAGTGACCGGAGTGTTACCAGACGAGAAAAAATGAATCTTTGAGACTTTTTTCCCTCTAAGCTTGCACCTACATCAGAAGTCCTGACCTCAATCCATTGATCGGCTGCAGTTAACATGACAAAAGGCCCAGCAGATAGACCATCGCGGCCTACCGGGGAACAATCACCCGGATACACTAAATGTTTGACGGAGTGACTAGACTGCGGAATTAGTCTTGGCTTTCCGAGGGCGGCCCCCAGCCCGGCCTTCCTGAATCTTCCCCTCCCTTCCCCAGAGCCATTTGCAGAGACCCAACTTTTATGAAACTTCCTTCCAAGGATGGCATGGGGATATGGTTCCCTGGAACCCGGGTCCTGGCTCAGTTTAGCTACCGAGACAAGGAGGCAATTAAGACCAAACCTTTCTTGAGGCTCCCTGTAAAATGAAAATATCTCCTGCCTTATTAATAAATAAGAAATGTCACAGACATCTGCGATTTCTGGCCCTCAAATGTGAATGCAGCCTCCCTAAACTGTGATCCAGTGGATGCTGCCACCCGCCTCCCCCAAAGTGATCGCTGAGGAGCTGGGGGAATGCAAGAATCAAGGTGAACAAGGAAACAGGATTGATCCCAGATAACTGAGGTGCCTACAAAAGGAATGAATTCAGTGAGCCCAGAGGCTTGCCTCTTCCCATACACAGAATGCTAAATTCCTTAACCTGATGCTTAATCTTTGGTGTTTAGGCTGCCTGCTCCCTTTGTTGCAAACTTGTATATAGCCTGACATCCTCCCAAATAAAATAACTCTCTACTTTCAGGTTTGACTATATTTTTTAGTCAACATCCCAAATGTAGGCACTGAGACTAATGTCAGTGAGGGCCTCCAAAGGGCTTGATGCCAGCAGGCCAGTTCAGAAATGGGAAGCCCAAGTGGGTGGCCGTTGTCTGCACTCTGACAGAGATGGGCTTTACCAGCTTTGATGTGATTTGATTGTCTTAAGGTATGTAAGAAACGTGCTTTAAAGTCAGAGCATCTTCTGAAACTTGGCAGTTCTGTTCCTAGGCCTCCTAGGTCTTCCTATCCCTCTCTTACCAGAAAGTCAGCTCACAGTATGCCAGTAGTTCAACACATCTGAAATGTGAACCCACTAAGGATGGGACTCGTGTCAGGTACTGAATACACAGGAAAGAGCATCTCCCTGAGGCCCAGATCAACCTTCGCCTCATGATAATTGTCCTAGAAGTCTCACCTTCCTTTTCCAGCTTACTCATCTGCTGGGAGCCATGCACGTAGCTCGGGGCACTATGGAGGAGCACACTCCCAGGGAAATGTAACATGAGCTGCAAATACGGCAAATATGCGTGGCATTTAAAATTTTCTAATAGCCACATTTTTTAAAAAGTGAAAAAGAGACATATTTAATTCAGTATGTTTAAAATATCATTTCAACATAAAATGAATATAAAAATAGCCATGTGAATTGTGCATGCTATTGTTCTGCTTCTAAGTCTTCCAGCACATTTTAGTGTGGACATTCAGGCTAAGCCACCTGTCAAGCGCGCAGTAACCACAGCGCCTGGTGGCAACCACAGTGGAGAAGGCGGAGCTGAACATGGTGGGTCTGGGGTCCCTTTCTGAACACCCACAGGCAGGGGCCCTCTCCTGCCCTTCCTTGCTCCCATCTTCCATCACATCTAGTGAAGTGAAGTGAAAGTCACTCAGTCGTGTCTGACTCTCTGCCACCCCATGGACTATACAGCCCATGGAATTCTCCAGGCCAGAATATTGGAGTGGGTAGCCTTTCACTTCTCCAGCGGATCTTCCCAACCCAGGGATCGAACCCAGGTCTCCTGAATTGCAGGCGGATTCTTTACCAGCTGAGCCACCAGGGAAACCCAAGAATACTGAAGTGGTTAGCCTATCCCTTCTCCAAGGGATCTTCCAGACCCAGGAATTGAACCTGCGTCTCCTGCGTTATAGGTGGCTTCTTTACCAACTGAGCTATCAGGGAAGCCCCCACCACATCTAACCCTTGACTAAAGTTATGTGGCTGTCGTTCACAACACCAGTCATTAAGCACCCTGTTGATAAAGTCATTGTAGCAGTAAAAACTGTGACATGATCGTGCAGTGCAGGCCGTGGCCGTGCTGCCCAGAGGGAAGCGAGGCAGTGGGCTCCCTGGGGGCGCGGTGTGTCCTGCCCTTCTGTTTAAGCAGGTGTCTTCAGTGTCTGGCCCTTAGAGGGCGTGCCATTACCGAACGAACGTTTATAAGCCGCGTTAGCAGGCGTCAGGCACGGCCCTAGGGGCCTGGCACTCACGTCTTCGCCTGATCCTTATTACACACCTGCAGTGGGTGCTGTCGTGACCTCCCCAGCAGATGAGGTGACTTGTCTCCGGAAGAGCAGGTGGCAGAGCGAGCTCACAGGCAGCGGTCTGGCTCAGAGCCCATCTGCTCATTGCTGCCCCCACACTGCCTCCTGTTCAACTTCTGTGACACTCAGGACATAGGAAGGCACAGGACTGCCCTTTGGGGGCAACCCCGGCAGAACTCCCTGGAGTTTCCCCCTCACCCCCTGTTGGTGCCCAGCCTTTGGCATTTCACCAGGTACGCTCTCGATCGGATCAGCCCCACAGAATGAACAGTCAGCTGGCCCTCTGCCTGGATAGCTGATCCATAATCACGAAGCTGGGCGATCGGGGAAGGGATCTCCTGCAGTTCTGTTCAGAGGGCTGCGCGGGCAGCAGAAGCTCAGGGCTCCTACCCTAACCCAGATCCCAGTCACGTCTCTGCCATATCTGGCGCTTTGACTTTGTGCCACTCTCCTAACCTGTCCATATGTGGTTTCACCAGCTGTAAACACAGGAAACAGCAGCTGCTCCATTTGGGGCACTTGGGGTTCTAACGATGTAGTACCTATAGGAGAATTGGACTCTGTGGAAGAGGACAAGGGTGGGATGATATGGGAGAATGGCATTGAAACATGTTAATTATCATATGTGAAATCAATCGCCAGCCCAGGGTTGATGCTCGGGGCTGGTGCAGCAAGATGTCCCAGGGGGAGGGAATCGGGAGGGAGGAGGGAGGGGGGTTCTGGAGGGGGAGCGTATGTAAACCCATGGCGGTTTCATGTCATTGTATGGCAAAACCAACACAATAAAGTAAAGAAAATTTTTAAAAAAAATTATAAAATGATATGCAATGTGAAGTCTTTGGACTATTATTCATATTAAATATTAAGGTGTTTGTACTATTGTTGATGATGGAAACACAAGGGCTCTATATTTTGATGCCAAGGTGCTCATGCCTGTACAAATAGCCCTCCCTGACCCTCTACCCCTACCCAAGGAAGGAGAGCTCCTGTCTTTAGAGTTTTCTACTGTAGTCAATGTTGCAGAAATCTTGAATTACCATTCAGGAATTATGTTACGAGGAATCACTTCATCTTGGGTGGATACATTATAAGTTATGGAACAGCTGAATGGTTCAAGATTGAGAAAGGAGTACGATAGGCTGTCTGCTGTCACCCTGTTTGTTTAACCAAATGCTGAGCACATCATGAGTAATGCCAGACTGGATGAGTTACAAGCTGGAATCAAGACAGGCGGGAGAAACATCAACAACCTCAGATATGCAGACGATAGCACTGTAATGGCAGAAAATGAAGAGGAACTAAAGAGCCTCTTGTTTAAGGTGAAGGAGGAGAGTGAAAGGGCTGGCTTAAAACTAAATATTAAAAAAACTAAGATCATGACCTCCAGCCCCATTACTTCATGGCAAATAGAAAGGGGAAAGGTAGAAATAGTGATGGATTTCCTCTTCTTGGGCTCTGAAATCACTGTAGATGGTGACTGCAGCAGTGAAATCAGAAGACAATTACTTCTTGGCAGGAAAGCTATGACAAACTTAGTGGCTGAAAAGCAGAGACATTACTTTTTTTTATACAGGTATGTATAGTGAAGGATATGATCTTCCCAGTGGTCACATACAGTTGTGAGAGCTGTACGTAAAGCAGCCAGAGCACCAAAGAATTGATGCCTTCGAGCTGCAGTGTTGGAGAAGACTCCTGAAAGTCCCTTGGACAGCAAGGAAATCAAACCAGTTAGTCTTAAGGGAAATCCACCCTCAATACTTGTTGGACGGACTGATGCTGAAGCTCCACTATTTTGGTCATCTGATCCGAACAGCTGACTCATTGATGTCCTGATGCTGGAAAAGATTGAGGGCAGAAAGAGAAGAGGGTGTCAGAGGATGAGTTGACTGGATGGTATCACCAATGCAATGGACATGAACTTGGGCAAATTTCGGGACATGGTAAGGGACAGGGAGGCCTGACAAGCTGCAGTCCACAGGGTCGCAAAGAACCAGACATGACTGGGTGACTGAACAACAGCAACAAAGCACTGGACACGGCTGAGAGGTCCCTTATGGACCTTCCCAAGGTTGCCTGCAATTAGGTAATGGTGACTCCACTTCCATTTTGGATTTTAATCTTATATCCTACTTACTATTGATGCACAGCCAATTATCCCAAAACTGAGCAGCTTAAAACAACTGCTGTGTTACGCATATGAATTCCGTGAGTCAGGAGTTTAGACAACATGTAGTGGGGACATCTTATCTCTATTCACAATGTCTGGAACTCCCTGGGATGACTTGAAACCTAAGGATTTCTCCAAGGCTGAGGCTGAAATGCTATCCTCCTAAAGTCTATTTTATGCACATGTGTGACACGCAGGCTGGGATGACTTAGAGACTAGGATTGGTGACTAGAGCCCGTGCCTGTGGCCTCTGCATATAGCTTGGCTTCCTTATAGTATGGCAGTCTTGGAAGAGTGGAACTTATAGAGTCTCGGTTCTCTAACTGCTGGTTCCAGTGAAAAAAGTAGAAGCTGCCTGGCCTTTTACAACTCAGATTCAGAAGTCATAAGCATCACTGTGTCACATTCTATTGGTGGATGCAGTCAGATGCCCACCTAGATTCAAGGGGAGGGGGATGAGGAATCCCATCTGTCAATAAGAAGAGCATCAAGGAATTTTGGGTCCATGAAAGCATCACAACTTTTCTCAGGCTCAGTTTCCTTATCCATAAAGTAGAGATAATAATGCCCATCATGTAAGACTGTAGTGAGACTTAGACTGTGTACAGTGAAGTGCCTGACACCATCAGTAAGGGTCAACTTTTATTCTTGCAGCCACCAAGCATTTTTTGACAGTCTTTGTACTACAGGCACTTGTGGCCAACCTCGTGCTGGGGCCTGTGAGGAAAGCATAGAACGCACTCTCTGCTATAAGGTTGAGGAGATAAGACGCACATGTAAGGCAACAATTAAAAGTTCAAGGAAGTGGGAAACAGTCAGTATTGACAAGTTCAGTAAAGGGAGAGAGGAGTGTGAGTCCATCTGGTCAGAGGAGACTGCAGAGGAAAGGAAACTTGAATGGGATCTGGAAGGATTTGGGGATTTAGACTGGAGGGAAAGACATGGGACTTCTGGGCAACACAGATTGATCTGTAAAAAGAGAGAGACTTCTGGAAGAATAAAGCCATCAGCCTTTTGTAAGCATGTTTACCTTATTTTAATTTCTCTAATTGTAAAATAGGGATGCAAACAAGTGTCCCAATAGTGAAAATCTACCTATTCATTCATTTGTCCATTCACCCACCTTTTAACCTATCTTCCCATCCATCCATTCATTCATCCATCTCTCTGTCCATTCTTCCATCCACTTATCAGTCCATCCATCCACCCAACAAACCCAGCCAAGACCAGCTCTCGAGGCCGGGAATTCAAAGATGAATAAGATTGCCTCAGTTATTCTGTAGTCCTCACCACTATCTACTGGGGGCCAAGAGTGGATATTTTGGTACAAGGATATTCTTCAGCTCCCCTCTTTACCTCTTGCTGTTATAAACCCCCTGTGTGGGTAGAACAGCCTTGACTTCTTACTCTGTTTATAGTTGAGCTGATTAGCTCTACAGTCTATATTAGGTAACTAATTCTGGTTCAGCAAATGAAGGACAAGGAGATATACAGATTGACTGAGTAGCTTCTAAAACTCAGTTACTTTACTAGAGATTTGAGATTCAACTTCTGTTTTGAATCTAGTGAAGAAGGCATCATGAGCCTCATTTAACAGAGGAGTAAACAGAAACTTCAAGAGAGTAAGCAATCTGACTAAGAACATTCAGGATTAAGTGGTAAGGCTGGTTTTTGAAACTGACTGCGTCTGGCTGCTGAGCCCAGGCTCTTTCCTCTGAAAGCCATGGTGTCATGAGCCCTACAGTGCTAAGTTCATTCTTCAGATATTGACTAGAGGATTCAGGTCCTGTCTTTCCTGTATAGTTCTGATGTTTCTTACCCATCTTCAGGAGAAAATGGCTCATGTTTGGTCATATTTCCTTGGAGTGTGAGCCTCTTGCCATCAGAAACTAGTGCCTACTTCTTTCTTTTTTTTAATAGTTATTTTTCCTTTTTTATTTGGCTGTGCTGGGTCTCCACTGCAGTACATGGTACCTTTGATCTTTTAATTGCAGCATATGGAATCTAGTTCCCTGAGTAGGGATTGAAGTCGGGGCCCCTGCATTGTGAGCTTGGAGTCTCAGCCAGTGGACCACCAAGGAAGTCCCCTAGTGCCTAGTTCTGGACCCCCACAACCCACCCCCCTCATACACAGGCAGTGGTAATTTGCTGGCAGGAGGATGTTCTCAGAATGTCATTTCATGAAACCATCTTCACTCTTAGTCCATCTCTGCTGTGATCAATGACTTCTGTTTATGTGATTTATTTGTGCAAGGTTGTGGAGCAGTGATAAATCCTAGACCACAGACAAAGCAGAACTTGTGAGTTCCTGGGGAATGAGCCTCTGCTTCACTTGGTGCCCCTAATGGTCCACAGATGTTGCCTGTGGCCAGTAACACAAAGAATATCAGCCTGGAGCAGTTCTTGCCTTTTCCCAGTACAATTTCTCCCTTGCCAGAATCCCTGGGCACAGTACAGCCGTGTGTCCTACAGCCTCATTGGTGGACAGGAGATTTCTTCGGCCTACCTCACTCCCTGGAAGAATTATATTTCCTAGTTTGTGGAAGGGTTCGGATGACTGCCTTTGATTGTGACAATGATCGTTTAATATTCTGATGAAACCACCAAATTCAATTATTGGTTGTATTTTTCTAAGTGTAGTCACATATCTCTCAGCCATTCAAGCAGAAGCGTTCTTCTCCTGGGACTCAATGAGATTCAGAAGGTGTCAAGGGGTCAGTAACAAGGTCAGACTGGGAGCTGTCTACCTATTAACCTTCCACTTTGGTAACCAAACAGCCAAACCCAGCACACAAGGTGGGCCCTAGAACTTGTCACTATTAATACTGTCACTGAGGCAAGCTGGCTTGGGTTTTTCTAAGCTATTCCAAGGGCTGTATCATGATTGCTCACACCACAGAAGCAGCCAAAAAAGATGAAGAAGATGTGGAGAGTGTTGTTACTGCTCTCCTGCTATGTGTCCGACTCTTGGTGACCCCACGGACTGCAGCACACCAGGCTTCCCTGTCCTTCACTGTCTCCCAAGGTTTGCTCAAACTCATATCCAGTGAGTCAATGATGCCATCCAACCATCTCATCTTCTGTTGTCCCCTTCTCCTCTTGACCTCAATCTTTCCCAGCAAAAGGGTCTTTTACAACGAATTGGTTCTTCGTATCAGGTGGCCAACATTTTGGAGCTTCAGCATTAGTCCTTCCAGTGATTTCCAGAGTTGATTTCCATGGAGAGTGGGGACCTATTAAAACTGGGAAGTAGAGAGGGAGTGAGAAAAAGGTTAGAGTAAAAATAAATGTAGGAAAAAAAAGTTCTGGACTAAGTAGAGTGCTGTAAGGGGTCCTGGGAAAAGTTTCCTGCATTTGCATCTTTCATTCACTCAGACATACATACTTCATTGAGCAAGCAAGCATCTGTTTGACCCTGTTAGGATGTTTTACCCCAACTCTAGGGATTGTGTGGGAATATGAAATAAATCATGCAACTTCATCTGCAAGTCTAGTTAGCCAGAGCACAAAATTGCCATAACACCAGAGGTATCATGTTAAGTGTCATAAAAGCAGGATCCACAGCTTCCCTGGTGGCTCAGTGGTAAAGAATACCTCTGCAATGCAGGAGATGCAGGTTTGAGCCCTGGGTCTGGAAGATCCCCTGGAGAAGAAAATGGCAATGTACTCCTGTATTCTTGCCTAGGAAATCCCATGCACAGAGGAGCCTGGCAGGCTACAGACCATGGGGTTGCAAAGAATCAGACATGACTAAGCAACTAAACAATAATGATATTAACAGAAGGCAAGGAGCATTCATAGGAGAGAAATATTGTTTCAACAAGAACAAATCATGGAGGGCTTCCCAGAGGAGGAATCTTGTGAAAAGATGTTTGCACGTAAGAATAAGTAAAAATGTTTTACAACTAGAGAATATTACATTTTGCCTTCACTGCCTACAAAAATGTCCACACTGCATTCCCTGATTGGAGGTTGGAACTGATCCTGGTCCTTTTGTCAAAAGCTCTGGCCTTTGTCCCCTTGGAAAATCTCTCCACCCACCCCCCACAGAGGCAGCAAGCCCCTCTGGGTAGGGTAAGGGCTCTGCAGGTGAGAATGGACTCGAGCATTGGTGACCTGTGGGCTCAGGCCTGGAGGCTTCCATTCCAAGGCCTCTGAAGCCACAGCACCTCTGTTTGCGCAGGCACCTTCAGGCCCCAGCAGTAGCCAGCTGGGTCCCAGAGCCCCGCCTCGGCCGCTAGAGACAGTGAGACAGCAGGGGACCAGTTGTGAGTCTCCCTTTTTCAGGTGAGAAAACCCAAGCACAGAAAGGTTAAGACGTTTTGGGGATGATGAGATTTGACCAGCTTTGTTTTGTTTTGTTTTTTGACTGCAAAGTCCACTGAAAGATTATCTGGGCCCGTCGCTGGATTTCAGAGTGCCTCTCCTGAAGGCCTAGTCCTCCTCCTCCCTCACCATATCTGTCCCAGCCCCACCCACACCTGCCGTCAGAGAAAGGCCCACCCAGGCCCATGTCTGGCGGCACAGGAGGAGGGGAGCAGGAAAGAAGCTGTGTGTTCTCTCCTTCCATTCCAGGTGGCTGTTAGACCCAGCCCACAATGCGCTCACCCCTTGAGGCTCCTGTTATGTCTTATGCCCAAGTGATGTGTGTGTGACTGTTGACATCCATCTCCCCCACTAGACCGAAAGCCCCCCAAGGGGCAGCAGAATTGCCCCAGCACAAATGAATGAAGCAGTGTATCTCCTGGTCAGTGACTTTTGAGCATCTCCCAGGGGTCCTGGGGCTTCCTAGGTGGCGTTAGTGGTAAAGAATTTGCCTGCCAATGCAGGAAACATAAGAGGCATGGGTTCAATCATTGGGTCAGAAAGATTCCCGCAGGGGAGAGCATGGCAACCTTATCTAGTATTCTTGCTTGGAGAATCCTCACAGACAGAGGAGTCTGGTGGGCTACAGTCCATGGGGTTGCAAAGAGTCAGACAGGACTCAGCAAACACACACAGGGGGCCAGGAAGATGAGGGACCTTTCCACACACAAATCCTGCCCCAGACACTTGGTCTTTGCTTGTGTGGGAGGGATTTAGGGTCAAGTGTTTGTCTGGGTTGGGAAGGTCCCCTAGAGAAGGAAATGGCAACCCACTCCAGTACTCTTGCCTGGAAAATTCCATGAACAGAGAAGCCTGGTGGGCTATACAGTCCTTGGGGTCACAAAGAGTCAGACATGACTGCGTGACTTTACACTTTGCCTGCCAGAGATGAGGGTGATTTAGATGGGGATGATTTAGGGTCAGCCTTCCTCATTGCAGGAGAGATTGGCCAGAACGTGTGTCCTGTTTATCCAGAAGCCCACTGGCTGCAGCCTCACTCAGTGCTCTCTGTTTCTCCATCACTCACATCCAGAATGAAGTGGTTGTTGTTTCTCCCTCGGGGGATGAAGTGGAAGACGGTGGCCAGCAGTGGACACAAGGGTGAAGGCCACCGG
Organism: Antilocapra americana; assembly: GCA_007570785.1. NCBI lineage: Eukaryota > Metazoa > Chordata > Mammalia > Artiodactyla > Antilocapridae > Antilocapra > Antilocapra americana. Next base: position 43,939,676 of record ML662445.1, read on the forward strand.
GGTGGGGGTGGTGGTGATCCTTGACAAAATAAGGGCTGATCTGGCTGATGTCACTTGTGGGACAAGCTTAGAAGGCTTCCGCTCATGGAATCACGAGGATTACATTCTCTGTCCTCTGCCCTGGCATGAATAAAGGACCATCCGTCCATTTTACAGATGAACCAGCTTAGGTAGGGAGGTCAAACCATTCTGACTTCAAAGAACTGAGGAAAGCACATAGCTTCAAGGACCACTTCTGGGCTAGCAGCAAGAGCCCTGGACAGAATCATCCAGAGTGAGCCCTGTTTATTCATTAAATTGCCTGTATTTGGGTCCTGATAGGATTTGGAAGCATATTCACTGTAAAATATGAGTGATCCCCATGCATTATTCTCACTCTTCCTGTAAATAAAATATAAGTGCCAGAGAGCCATGTCAGGCTCCGTTGTTTGATCGTCTCTCTCTTGGTACTTAATTTCATTTCACAGCGTAAAGTAAGGGCGACTGAAAGGGGTGGGAAGGAAGAAGCTGACTTCTGTCAAAGTACAGTCTCATTGGTTAACACCTGAGGGGAAAATGTCTGAAAAGAATTTAATTCAAAAAATCCTTTAGGCACACAGGAGCTTCTTCCAACCAGTAAGAGTCAGACAGCTATGGAGAGAGACATCAATAAATAATCAGCCGGCTTAGACTTTTAAATGGGAATCCCAGCATCACCACCCAAAGGTAGATTGCATCTTTTCCAGCAGCCTCAGAGCATAACTTCATGCTTGTGAGGACTGGGGGACTTCACTTCACAGTTGCAATATGGGCCTTCTTCCTAATAAGATGTACATCTCCTATTCCTGTATGTTTCATTTATACTTCATAGATAATAAAGCATGTAGGAAATCTACAGCATTCTATTATCTATCTATATCTCTTAAATTCCCTATATATTATATAAGGAAAGGTGTCTGTCCTCAGAAACCCCAGGAAGCATCTTTGTTACTTGGTTTCACCTTGTTCTCGGTTTAAGCCACAAGTCTCCTTAAACATCAGCCCTCCTAAACAGCTGGGGTGGGGATGGGGCTCTGGAGCAGGGAGGAGCGGTGCTCAGGTCCTGCCTGTCCCCTGAGTCCAGAGAAGTGCCCTCTCAAGAATCCCAAACCTCCCCACAAAATGATACCATGCTTCAAATCCGATTGCAGATATTTTTCTGCCCAGGATCAGCTTACCGCAGCCACATGCAGACCTGATATCATAGCCAGGGTTGTGGGATTCCTCAACCAGACGAGGGAGCAGGGCTTTTTCCATGTGGGTCTGAGTCCCATGCAGCTGCGCCATCACAGGTGTCATGGTCTGGACTCCCCAGGGCACCCTTCACCTGCCCATGATGCGTGTTTTAAAGGTCACCCAGGGACCAAGAGCCAGTTACACGCTGCAAACACTGCTTCTTCTTCTTCTTTTTTTTTTTTAATTTTGCTTCTTATTGCTTGTCATTTTCTCTCAGACTCTCGGCACCTTTGAAAGCAAACTGACCTGTGGGTCTTCTTGGCCCAGAGAAGCCACAAGCAAGGTCTGTCTCTCCTTCTGCAGAACACCCTCCCACCCCCCACCTTCCCTCCACCCCCGCTGCCTGGGGGAATGGCAACCTCACATCCTCTTCTCTGGGCCCCCTGGTTGTGGGGTGGGGGGTCACTTCCCGAGGGGGAGGGTCCTCATCCCAGAACAGAAAGAAGAGGCCAGATGGAGATATGTGAGGTCTTTCTGAGGGCATCTGGCATGCCTGGTGCAGAGCGAAGAAGCCCAGGGGTGGGAGTTGAAGTCCAGATATCTGACTGCCTGGTTCCCTGGCCAGTGGCAACTGAAAAATAAGCGTAAAATATATACTAATTGCCAAGATTTAGTGCCCCTCTCCAACAACAACAACATAATATAAAATATCTTATTAAGATGTTTAATTACATGCTGAAATAAAAATAGTTTGGATATTTTGAGTTAAATAAAATATAGTTTTAAAGCTAATTTCACCTGTTTTGTTTTACTTTTTAAAATGTAGATACTAGAAAATTTAAAATCACAGGTGTGACTTGCACTATATTTCTACTGGAGAGCATAGTATCATATCGGCCTTTTTATATTCACAAAGAGATAATTTCAAACTTCAGATTTCTACATTCAAAGCTAAATATCAGTGTTTCTATATGATCATTCCAAAATAATTTTTGTAATGAAATATTCCACATATACTCAAGGCATATGTAATATAGAGAGCAATTTAGACAACAGGAAATGAACACCTGTGCAGCCACCATCCGGTTTAAGCAATAGAAATACCCCATGTCCTTTGTTTGACAACATCTCTCTCTGTCCCTGATCAGAGTCAGTTGACCAATTAGGCCATTACTTTTATTAAATTTACCCTGCCCTTTAAGTTATGATTTTTATTTTGAGACATTATTAAGAATTCAGAAAGCACCAAAAATAACCTAATAAACACCTGGGCCCCAAAATATCCTACAAGGATTACTATTAATATATTTCTCACTTAAAAAAAAAATGAAAAAGGCATTAGAGGTCAAGCTAGAGCTGTGTTTTCATTGCAGGCCACCTGTCTCTAGTCCCAGGAGCCATGGCTCTATTTCTGTAACAAGGTGTTACTGTATCTTCAGATGACAAGAGTAAGGTCCAACACCTACCCACAGTGGGTGCAGATTCTCAGAGGGCATGTCCACCCAGGTCAGGAAGAGGCAGATTTTATATTTTATTTATTTACAAATAATGATTGCATATATTTAAGGAGTGCAACATGATGTTTTGATATACATATATAACACCCTCAGGCTAATTAGCATAGTTAGCACCTCTTCACATTTTCAATTTTTTTGGAGTGACCTGATGTCTACTCTCCTAGCAAATTCTCAACATTAAGCACAGTATTATTAACTACAGTCTCCTTGCTGTACCTTAGACTTCTAGACATATTCATCCTACACAACTGTGACTTTCACCCTTTGACCAACATCTTCCATTTCCCCCATCTCTCTGCCCCTGGTAACCACTCTTCTACTCGGCTTCTGTGTGTTTCACTTTCTAAGCTTCTGCTCGTAAGTGACATTATGCAGTAATTTTCTTTCTGTGTCTGGCTTATTTCACTCAGCACATTGTCTTCTACGACATTCAGTCAGTCAGTTCAGTTGCCCAGTCGTGTCCGGCTCTTTGCGACCCCATGGACTGCAGCGCGCCAGCCCTCCCTGTCCATCACCCACTCCTGAGCTTACTCAAATTCATGTCCATTGAATCGTTGATGCCATCCAACCATCTCATCCTCTGTTGTCCCCTTCTCCTGCCTTCAATCTTCCCCAGCATCAGGGTCTTTTCCAATGAGTCAGTTCTTCACATCAGGTGGCTGAAGTATTGGAGTTTCAGCTCCAGCATCAGTCCTTCCAATGAATATTGTTGTTACAAATGGTAGGATCTCTCTTTTTAAAGGCTGAATAATATTCCAACATATATAAGTGTGTGTTTGTGTGTGTGTGTGTGTGTGTGTATAGTGTCTTCATCCATCTATTGACAGACCCTTGGGTTGTTTCCATATCTTGGTTATTGTGAACAATGCTGCAAGGAACATGGGAGTATAGGTATTTCTTTGTAGTGTTGAAGAAACCACCACATTTTAAAAGTTGCTAGGATCTAGCATGACCTAATTTCTTCAAGGATCCTTTGACCCTTAGTTGTGGACAGATCATTAGAAATCAGTTCCAGTGGAGGCCAGTGGGGCTAAGTGGGTGATCCAGGGTCCCCAGGTAGTATGTATCAGATGATAGATAGGCACTTGGATCTCCCATCAGTGATGATTTCAAGATATCTTAGTTGTCACCCATGTGGATCATCTGAACCATAACTCTCTTCATACTAGAATATCCAGGATGGGTAGATGTAATTGGGACTGGGCTTTTAGAAGCTGAAGATAAGGCAGAGAACTTTTTCAGATGTGAGAAGCATTTCTTAAATATCTGGGTCGACTTCTTGTGGCAGGAAAACTCCACCGCTTGGTGTCACACACTTTTCTGGGCTGACAAAGGGTTTTTCTGGTCATTTCTCTGAAGACAGAAGTGCTCATTACTCAAGCTGTCACTGGAGGTGAAGGGGATGGAGAATCTGGACCGCATCTGAGCAATTCATTTTGGCCTTTCTTTTCTTTTTACTAGGTGTTTGATAACATTATTTTCTTGTGATATGTGTCGGACCTAAATTTGAGTGATGAAAAAAAAATTCTATCTACCAGGAATTGTGTTGGGTTCCAGTTAATAGCATTTTTACTATGCTGATACTCACCAGTGGCCTGAGTCAGCCATGCAAGGAGACATGTGAGAATAAAAAGACACTGTTTACCACATTCTTTCCCAGAACTAGACAACAGAAGGACCTGGTCCAGAGGTAGGTTTGAACTACCCGAGGACTCAAGATGAGAGGCTCATTTGGCTGACAGTAAGAAGGCCAGGGAGGGACTCCTTGCCCCCCTCCAAAGTTCTGCAGTCCTTTTGTAGGTAAAGACCTTATTCTGAATGTTCACAAGGGCTTCCTGGTGGCTCAGATGGTGAAGAGTCCACTTCAATGCAGGAGACCTGGGTTCCATCCTTGGGTTGGGAAGATCCCCTGGAGAAGGGAATGGCTACCCACTCCACTCCAGTATTCTTGCCTGGGAAATCCCATGGACAGGGGTGCCTGGCGGGCTGCAGTCCATGGGGTTGCAAAGAGTCGGACACGACTGTGAGACTAACACACACTCCCTGCAGCTCTGTCTCTTCAACAAGGCCATAATCTCCTTGAGACAGGGACTGGGACTGTTAGTACAGTTACCCATATCCACTTCAATACTCTGCACACAGGAGATGCTTGAAGATGTTCATAAAATTAAATAATAATAACAATACAGTTAAGATATATGGCCCTTGCTGTGGAAAACTCTTTATCCCACAGTGAACTAGTTGGATGGTGGTGGGTCTCTTCTCTGCTTTGGACAGAAGGGTGGACTGTAACAGCAAAGGAGACCAGAGCAGGAGTCGGCGGTTGTTTGCCCAGGAGAATGGGCTGGGTGGAGAAGGAGAGCGGAGGGAAGGCAGAAAGAATACGTGGGTTCTGCAGAAACCTCTAAACAATCAAAGCCACAAATGCCTCCTCTTAGAAACACACAGTGCAAGGCAGATGTTTACCCGGACAATCTGGAAAGAAAAAGCCAGCCAAAGCCAGAGAGATTCACGCTCCACAAACAAGGGATTTCCTGGGAGACAGAGCGGCAGGTAATGGGTTCTTCAAATTTCTCCTCCTGATAACTACATTGCAGTCCAAGTCCGAGGAGACTTGGTCTTCCTATTGCAACCTTATTTAAATCCGGCTGTCTGTTTCAGGTGGGATCGCTGCTGTATTGGCTGGTGGAGGCTATTCTCTCAAACCTTTATGAGATGCCGGGAAGGAGCAGGCAGCCCGTGTCTCTGTGGAAGCAGGGACCGTCTTGTGGGGGATTGTCTTCCTGAATGGCTTTAGGAATCAGCCTTTCCCGAACCCGACCCGTGGCTGTCACACGAGCAAAACTGTAGAGAAAGCAACAGCCACGCCTGCTTCAAAACAGCAACATGTCTTACATTTGTACAGTGTGGATACTTTCCCAATCATCCACCACTGAATTATTTTAAAAAGCAATCATCTCAGCACCCTGATGTTCTTTGCAATGAAGCTGCTGTGTGCAGCCCTCCCTCACTGTGTTCTCGCCCCAGATTCTTAGCAGGCAGAGCAAAGGTCCCGGGGGCTAGAAGGTGAGGTTTTCAAGTGCTGGCCCCCACCTGGCCAAAATTTCCTATGTGACGTGGAAGAACTAACTCCCCTTTTCCGGGCCTTAATGTCCCTATCTCTCAGGAGGAGATGGAATTAGAGGAAATGATCTGTGATACCAGGCAGCCCTGGAAGGCTGAGTGTGTGCTCTGGTCCAAGAGAGGGCCTGCGCCTGTGTCTGGCTCTTTATTCTGGGTCACCCTCTGATCAATACCATTGTTTCTTCAGGAGGCAGTACTGTGAGACCCTAAAACCAAGCCAAGTCTGCTGGCTCATTTTCCTCAACCGATGGAGTTGGGTATTCCCAAGTCAATACGGCTGTATGGAACTGGCAAACCCCACCCAGTTTTTGCCTCCAGGCAAGAGCTGCCAACTGGGACCAGAGCACTCCTTGGCAAGCTGAGGCTGGTTCTAGCCCAGATGTGGTGTCCAGGCTGCTGTTTGCATCTGTGCCACAGGCCTGCACGTTCTCATCCTGGATTTGTTGAGCAGTTATTATGTGCCAGTGCTGAGCTCAGTGAGGGTAATAGAGCATCGGTCCTGGTCCCAGGCTTCACTGAGCTTACTGTCTCATGGGGCAGCAAGACTCTAAACCAGAGAGTCATCCCAGTAAAGAGGTGACACAATGTGATACAAAGTTGGGAGCCCAGGGAAGCAATTTTAAGAAGATCCCATGATAAATTGCAAGTCACCTCTCACCAGCTTTCTCTGAGGGCTTCCCTGGTGGCTCAGACAGTAAAGAAACCACCTGCCATGCGGGAGTCCTGGGTTCGATCCCTGGGTTGGGAAGATCCCCTGGAGGAGGGCATGGCAACTCACTCCAATATTCTTGCCTGGAGAAATCCAAGGACAGAGGAGCCTGGTGGGCTATACTCCATGGGGTCGCAAGGAGTTGGATACAACTGAGTGACTAAGAACAGCACAGCTTTCTCTGAAGGAAAGGCTGGTGGAAATGGCTAGGACCTCAACAAGAGTCTTTCCCAGAATCCAGCAGACTTTCCTTCATCACTCCCTGGGGTCCCTTCCACTTTCTTACCAGACCTGGAAGCACCCAAGATCCTGCCATGAGGGAGGTAAAGGCCTGGAGGAAACAGCAGTGGTCTTAATATTTCTGGTGTTTTCCATGTGGTCAGAGGCTGAGGGTGGTGTGTGGTTGGGGTAGGAGGACTGAGGACCATGCGCAGTGCTTGGACGCTGGTGGCTGTCTAGGGAAGACAGGAGATGGCTCTGCTCTGGGTGGGGCTGGACTATCAGGAGGGCGAGCAGGAACTGGCCCCAGGATAGAGCCCAATTTATTCACTGTCTGGGCTTGGTCTCAGTAGGTCCCTTGCTCAAGCTTGGTAAATCCTCCAGTCCTGTAGTCATTTTTATTAGCAATTGCCTTTTTTTTTTTCACCCTTTGAAAATGTGGTTCGACGAAAATGAAATTTCAGATGTGTGTGTCTCAGCATTGATTTTTCTATTTGTAATAACACACCCCGGCATATCTCCTTTGATATCAAGAGGATAAAATGTCCCTAACACCATGCTCTCCATTCTGGGGTAATGGATAAAGCCTGTTTATGAGATGTCATTTATTCCACAATAGACAGTAAATAAAAGCCATTTCAAGCTTGGGTTAAATCAAAGCTTGTTCAGGATTTCAGCAGATTTGCAAATCACCTCGGGGACCTTCATCCGTAGCACTTGCTGTTTTCCTTCTCGCTATTGACTCTCTCTCGCTCTCGGCCAAGCCTCCCGCTCTCCCCTGCTGCCCTGAGGCCCGGACTGATTTGGAAAGACAACTAGCCTGGCTAAGGACCAGATATGACACTAAAAGTTCCTTCCTTCCACTGGGAGAATAAAAGCTTTGAAAGGCAGTGAGAAATTGAGGTTACACCCACGAAAGCTGGAGTGGCGAAGGGAAGGAAAAAAACATTCTCAGGAAAATAAGATGCAAACTTGAAACGGGGAAAGGATATGAAAGGTGGCAGCGGCTCCTTTCAGCCTTATGCACGTTGTGTTTCGTTTACTACTGAGAGACCCTTGTGCTGGAGGGAAGGGGGAGATAAGGAAAGGGATGCAGGGCCTCCAGCACCCCTGCCCTAACCAGCCCTTTGCCCTGCAACCTACCTCTCTAACCCCCAACTCTTATCATCCTGGTCTTTTGCATCCTTTGATAGCCAGTTGAGGTCTCAGCATCTTCAGGGAGCCCTCATCCTGTGTCCTCCTGAAGCTTACAACACGTATTTTAGAATCTTTAACAAATTGTGTCTTATCTTACTCCTGCTTATTTTGGAATGTGAGTACTGGGGCCATAGTGTTAGTCATTCAGTTGTGTTTGACTTTTTGTGGTCTCATGGACTGTAGTCTACCAGTCTTCTCTCTGTCCATGGGATTCTCCAGGGAAGAATACTGGAGTGGGTAGCCATTGCCTTCTCCAGGGAATCTTTCTGACCCAGAGATCGAACCCAGGTCTCCTGCATTGCAAGCAGTTTCTTTAATATCTGAGCCATGTAACTGACATGGATATCCCTTTGAAGTTTGTGACAGGTGTTTAAAGCTGGAAGAATCAGTCCTGAGTCTCTAGTTCAACTTTCTATCCATTTCAGAAATCCCCTCTCCAGCCTCCCCAGAGACAGTCCACCCCTTCTTTCATATCACCAGCAGGGACCACAGCCTCATTCTAGTGATGGAGACTCTTTATCTGGGGGTATTTTCTTCTCTGAAGGCAAGTCTATATCCTAAAATTCCCACCCTTTCTTTGATCCTAGCCCTGCCTTCCAGAGTGACTGTGAGCAAGTATAATCCAACTTCTCTATAGGAGCATTTCCACAACTGAACTATAGGACCTCATCTAGTCTGGTTCCATCACCAGTTCAAGCTAGAGACTTGAGTTGGTTTAGGTTTCTTGCTGACTATAAGACTCAGTACCCCAGCAGTTAGTTAGCTGGTTTAGATTTAACAACCATGCAAAAATGATATGGTCAAATACTTGTCTAATGATATTTGGCTCATCATCCCTATTAAATATTTACTGAGTAGCAACAGTTTTGTAGAAAGTACTATTCTAGGTCTGTGATCAATTGTGTTGTTCAAAATATTTGGTGTCCCTCCTTGCAAGCCCTGACTTAATTTTGGAGGGCTCTATATTGTGCTCTGAGGACCATGTGACCTGCTCTGACCAATAAAATGTGAGCAAAAATGGTATGGAGCAGATGATAGCTGACCATCCAGAGACTGAATGTTTTATGAGAAAGTCACCCAGATTATCATAATTAGACTAAACTGATAAAGGAAGATCTTCTAGGAAATTTTAAGAAGTTGTGTATATGCTCTGTGCTCATAAGAGGCAGATAGTCTATTTCAGGAGATGGCTGTCTCTGTCGGATGCTAAGTAAGCAGTAAAACTAGCAAAATCTCCAGGAACTTTGAGGAGGGAGAAAGGAGTATCCACTGGGGTATTCAGGGAAGGATGGGATTTTATTTCCATTGAGTCAGTGGTTTGGGGATTGACTTACTAGACAAGGTTTTGCAACTTCATCTTCCTGTTGAAGGACAAAACTGCTGTCATCTTACATGGGGGAATTAGGAACACGGGGCATTTCTCTCCCCGGGTGATCAAGTGAGACCATGCTCCATCTGCTAGGCATCACACCAAGCTGAGGATGACTTTTAATCAGGTAACTTATGGGGAAATGAATAGCGATGACTTAGTCAAAGTCAGTTAAAAATCAAAATGGAGCAACTATGGTCCAGGCAGCCAAAATAGAGCCAGGTAGCCATCGTGGATGTGGTTTCAGACACATTCCTGCATCACTGAGTACTTGAATTTTCAGAATTGTATCAAACACAAGAATACTACTTGTCATTTGCAAACCAACGTCTGCTAGCTGCTGCTAGCTGCCACCTGTAGTTTCAGAGTTCCTCTCCTTTGCAACTACAAAATCATTTCAAATCCCAACCAACCCTTGTTTAATAAGCACCCTCACTTCTTGCCAGCTTCAGTGCTTATTCCTGACAAACAATTTGTCTAGCCTTGTGGTTTGGGATCTTATGCTGCTGCTGCTGCTGCTAAGTCACTTCAGTTGTGTCCGACTCTGTGCGACCCCATAGACGGTAGCCCACCAGGCTCCTCTGTCCCTGGGATTCTCCAGGCAGGAATACTGGAGTGGGTTGCCATGGGTTCTCAAAGTTGGGCACAACTGAACAACTAACACTTTCACTTTCAAGAGAGGTGTGGTTATCCTCATTGTACACATACAAGCCCTGAGTCTCAGAGAGGTTAAATACCTCACCTAGGTCATGTAGTCAGGAAGCAGCCAACCCAGGACTGAAACAGTGTCCCAGGAGAACTGAGGGCTTTGCCTTCACCATCCTCTGCTGCCTGGAGCAGGGCAGTTCTGCTCCAGTGCTCTGAGAAGTGGCCTGCAGAGAGCCGGGCGGTGAGTCTTCCTGGGGGGCCGGGTGGTAGGGTCTGCAGCTTAGCCATGAGGCTGATTCCTGAAGAAGCCGCAGAGTGGGCAGTAGTGAAAGATCTCTGTAGAAATTAGAAAAGAAAAGGGGAGCAAGGGTGCAAGGGAGGAGGAGAGAGAGAAAGAGGTGGAGAGAGGAAGGGGAGTGGGGAGGCCAGGCAGAGAGGCAGCCCCCAGGTGCCCGGTCCCTTGAATGAGGGCTCTGTGCCTCTAATTTCTCACAAGCGGTGCCTGGGTGCACACTGTTACAGTTAGAGGGTGTCAGCAGTTTCATTAGAACCCAGGCTTTGATTTATAACTCTCCCTGCAAAATTGTGCTCCTGGCTGAAAGCTGGCATCAAGGTCTTGGCCAACAGAGCCATTTCTCTAGAAGCCTTTCGAGGCAGCATCCCAGAGGGAAAGCCCTCTCCAGAGTCCGGCTTTCCAGTCTAAGAAAAAGAGAAGGGACTTGTTTGGAATTTTAAAGAATCAGTTTCGATTTTAAAACAGGTGCTCCAAGGGTCAGTTTTTTCTTCATCATAGGCCCATGCAGATTTTTGTGAAAGGATGTGAAAACTGTTCATGGACACAGAGCTTTGGAGTCATTCCATGTGGCAAACACCATTATGAATAATAATTAATAATAATGAAGCAGATAATTATTGTGGTGCTAATATTCCCTTGTGCAAAGATGCTTTAATCTTTTCACACAGCTTCCACATACACGGTCTCACTGAGTTGTCAGCTCGGAGAGTCAGGAAGCATAATTACCCCTATTTTGTAAATGACAAAACTGAGACCCCTAAAGACCTCAGAGGCTAAGTGCTACGCTCAGAGGGGGCAAGCACAGTTCCATGCCCCCCCCTCACCACCCCCAACCCAATGCCAGCAAGTCATCTGAATCAAGACCTCAGTGAACAAAAAAAGCAAAGTCAGTCTGTGTCAACTGTTTATTTTGATTTTTTTCCCCACTTTTGTTTTAGAAGAATATGCATCATTGGAAACAGGTCCCATTTTGAGTCACATGAGGCTTGAGAAAAATAAATGTGAAAATAAAAGTGCTATTTAATATACGCATCATTATTACTATTATTATTGCAAAGAGCCTATTTGGAACTGCCTAAAACCCTAAAAACTGATTAATATTTTAGAAAATCAGAAGGTATATTTTCTTCAAATATAAATTGCTCTCTCCCGAATGGTTGAATAATCATAATCATTATGCCATTATCATCATTCCTCCATTAATTTATTGTTTTGAACACAATTTCCCATGAATGTGCACATTGGCTGTTCAATGTCCCCATTCAATGGATGAAGAAATGGAGGCTCAAACACAGATCCTACTTCCTCACCGCTCCACCCCTCTGCCTCCCGCCGCAGCAGCGCTTGGCTGGATGAATGCTTTGAAGCCCCAGACCGCACTGGATCAGAGATGAGAAAATAGTTCACCAAGAGGGATGGCATGGATGCGGTGGAGCTGACTGGACCGACTGTTGGTGACAGGTGCCCGCGTGTCCCAGCAGCACTTCCCCGTTCAGGGGTCCGAGGCCCTCCTTCTGGAGCCCCGTCCTGTAAAGGGCTTGCCCCAGGGGCCGGGAGGCTGCTGGAGCTCCATCCCTCCCACTGAGCAAGACTCCGGCTGTCACTGCGCTGTTATTTATGAGTCCCCCTTGCCCAATGAGTGGCTTTGAAGGGGTCCAGCCTGGGCTTGCTGTCTGGCCGCACTTGTCACACGTCATTAGATGTTTGGTTGCTGCTGACCCTTCTGCCATCTGGCTGAGTGGCCTCGGGGGCGAGGGGGAGGTGGCTGCTCCCTTTGCTCAGGAAATGGAGGCTTTCTGAGCTCTGGTGCTGAAGACACTGAGGGGAAGACAGAGCCCTGGAAAACCTTAGAGAGTGCTTAGAGAGAGGGGCTTTCCCGACTTGGTACTGCTGCCTTTTGGAGCCAAACAGCTCTTTGTTGTGGGGACTGTCCCGTGTGTCTTAGGACGTCCAGCAGCATCCCTGACCTTCTCCTCTCCACGTCAGTAGCTCCTGTCGCCACTGTGACAACCCAAAATGACTCCAGGCTTTACTGAATTGTCACTTGGAGGAGAAGGAGAATCCCCTTGTTCCCTCTCCCCCCTCTGAAAGCTGTTGTAACTGTGAGATAAACTGGGCGGTGGGCAACTTGAGCTATGACTATGGCACATCTGCCAGCCCCCAGATGATACCCACTTACTGAACAGCATACATAGATGGCAGGTGTTTTATGAACAACATTTTGCTTAATCCTCAAGAGCATCCATGGTGTGGCTGGAACTCCTGATCCTACTTTGTAGATGAAGAAACTGCAGCTCAGAGAGGGGAAGTGATTTGCTCAAGGTCACTCAGCTGGGAAGTAGCAGAGCTGGGTTTGCAATCAGTTTGTCTGATGTCCGATCTGGGGTCTTAACCCCATGGCTTTCTGTTTCCCCTGGAAGGGCTTGGCAAATCTAGCAGGATGGCCCCTGAATGCCTCTAGGACTGCACACCCTCAGCCAGGGCAAAGGAGGTTCATAACACCCCCTCCCACAGTCTCCATTGCCCTGTGCAGGCTGCCTTGTCTCCATAGACCACCTTCCCCAGGTTCCCTATTTGGTGTCCTGGAGCCCAACCCCCGTGCCCGACACACAGGACCCAGAGTGTGTGGGGGGGGCTACTTAGGACCCCTCCCAGGGATGGAGACGTTGTACAAGGACCCTGAAGGAGATAAATGCATCTCAGTCACATTACCAGGCAGTGCAGGACTCTCAGGGTACTGCATTATATTTATTTATTTATCGGTCATGCTGCACAGCTTGCGGGATCTTAAGTTCCCCCACCAGAGATTGAACCCAGGTTCACGGTAGTGAAAGCACTGAATCCTAACCACTGGATCACCAGGGAATTCTCGTCAGACAGGGTATTTTACAACCTCTTAAATCACAGTGAACATGCTTGTGAATTCAGTCACAGTAAAAAGTAAAATCAAACCAGTCAATCCTAAAGGAAATCAATCCTGAAAATTCATTGGAAGGACTGATGCTGAAGCTGAAACTTCAATACTTTGGCCACCTGATGCGAAGAACTGACTCATTTGAAAAGATCCTGATGCTGGGAAGGATTGAAGACGGGAGGAGAAGGGGACGACAGAGGATGAGATGGTTGGATGGCATCACCAACTCTATGGACACAGGTTTGAGCAAGTTCCGGGAGACTGTGAAGGACAAGGAAGCCTGGAGTGCTGCAGTTCATGAAGTTGCAAAGAGTCAGACACAACTGAGTGACTGAACAACAACAAAAAGTAAAATATTTATATTAAAAAACAGGAATTTGGTCAAATGATTGCCATTTTTATTTTAACAGGTCTATGTTAAGTTTTTAATTATAAATTGCCTCATACTCTCTAAGTAAGTGGCAAATTTCTGAACACCATTTGCATTTGTTATGTAAAATAACCTGTCTCCCGAGTGTCTGTTCCTAGAGGTGTGTCATGGATTCCAGAGTAAGCAATAGGTCGCACACAAGCCAGTGAAACAGTGCCACCTCCATGCAAAATGCAAGACCGACCCTGACCTCTTCTCGACCCTTCCCTCAACTGTGTGCTCTGCTTACTGTCTTGCAGGCTGGGGGTGCAGGTTGTGGCTAAAAGCCCGGTTCATGGACTCACCCAGGTCCTTGGTCTTCTTCCCCTTAACCCCTGTGGCTGGCCGGGTTTCAGGAGACCCAGCAACTCTTGCCTCTCTGATTTTTGTTGAAGAGATCACCTCCTTTGTCAAACAGCCGATTCCTGCTTAGCCTCCCCTCAGGACATGCAGACTTCATTTCATGACCACCTCTCTCTGCTGCAGAAACACAGGCCATGATCCTCATAAAATGGGAGAGCCAGGACAGGACAGGCTTTTCCTGGAGGGATGCAAAGAAATGCAGGAAGCTGGCAGCCTTCAGGGCTTTCCCCACCCCAGACTATTCAAGAAAATATATATTTTTTCAATTGTAAATTTGAGGTGAAAATGGAACAATAAAATTAAAATATTAAAAATTTTATACATAGATAAATAAAAAAATAAAAGTGCTAAGTGTACCTTCCAAAGCCAGATAGAAAAAACTAGTCATGTAATCCTGGGATCCTGTGGGCTGGAGGGAGGGAGCAGGGAGGACGTGGTATATCCTAGGTTGGAGGCATGGGAGAGGGTGCCCACAGGGACTAATGGGGAATAGAAGGGCCAGCCAGGATTCAGGGGTGGTATTTGGCTGTTAGACTTGAACCCTGACCACCAGATGAGATGGTGAGAATTCCACCTGTCTTTCATCTGTGAAAAACAAAAGGTAGACTTCTGAGAATCAGAAAATTCTTTCAGCATTTATTGCTTGTAGACTTTTGGATGGCAGCCATTCCGACTGGTGTATAGTGGTACCTCATTGTGGTTTTGATTTGCATTTCTCTGATAATGAATGATGTTGAGCATCTTTTCGTGTGTTTGTTAGCCATTTTTATGTCTTCTTTGGAGAAATGTCTGTTTAGTTCAATCCCACTGCTGGGCATACACACCAAGGAAACCAGAATTGAAAGAGACACGTGTACCCCAATGTTCATCGCCGCATTGTTTACAATAGCCAGGACATGGATGCAACCTAGATGCCCATCAACAGACGAATGGATAAGAAAGCTGTGGTACATATACACAATGGAATACTACTTGGCCATTAAAAAGAATTCATCTGAATCAGTTCTACTCAGATGGACGAAACTGGAGCCTATTATACAGAGTGAAGTAAGCCAGAAGGAAAAACAACAATACAGTATACTAACGCATATATATGGAATTTAGAAAGATGGTAACGAGAACCCTGTATGCGAGACAGCAAAAGAAACGCAGATGTATAGAGCAGTCTTGTGGACTCTGTGGAAGAGGGCAAGGGTGGGATGATACGGGAGAACGGCATTGAAACACGTTAATTATCATATGTGAAATCAATTGCCAGCCCAGGATTGATGCTCAGGGCTGGTGCACCGGGATGTCCCAGGGGGAGGGAATCGGGAGGGAGGAGGGAGGGGGGTTCTGGAAGGGGAACATATGTATACCCATGGCAGATTCATGTCATTGTATGGCAAAACCAACACAATAAAGTAAAGAAAATTTTAAAAATAAAGAAAGAAAGAAAAAAAAAAGAAAGAAAATTCTTTCAGTCCCTTCCCTTCAGATGCCTCTGCTTGCCATCAAGCTCCAAGCTGCTGCAACAATCTAAGGGGCTTTCGGGTCAGCAAGTAAACACACAATGTAATTCAGTGGAATTTTGTGATTAGAAAATTGTACTACTTTGAAAACACGGATATTGTAGTATACGACGTTGTATACAAAATATATCTATGCATCTATCTCCACTGCCCCATTTATTTGGAAGTGAAATGGGAAAGGATGTGTAAGTGCCTATGGATGGGGCAGGAAGTGGAAGTGGGGGGTAACTGAGGTCCAGAGAGGTGACACCTCCTGCCGGAGACTGCAAGGAGAGTCACCAGTGGGTCTCTGGGTCCTGTCATAGTTGTCTGTTACCCGAATGCTGGGCTCAGGAGGCCCCAGGCTTTGCTGGAAAACAGAATCCAGGAAGAGTCGGGCCCTGGCCACTGCCACCACCCTCAGCCTTCAGACCAGCTCCCCTGCAAGATAAAAACTGTGGGCACCCCCAGCACCCCAGAGTGGGGTGGGGCAGGGTGCAGGAATAGGAAGTGGTCACTAGGTCACCAGGGCTGAAACCCCATCCATAGGAGCAGGCCACATAAAAAGAGCCAGGGCTGCCAATTTCCATTTTCACTGGAGTGCCTGGCGCTTAGTAATCCAGGAGCTTTATTTAAGGGCTGACCTCCGACCGGGCCTGTCACTCCAGTGGTGGGTGCCTGATAGCCACTGGAAATCAATAGCCGGCGTGAAGGTCACTTCCTAGAAAAACTGGGGCTATCAGCGTGTCAGTTCCAATGAAAGATTATAACCAACCAGCAGAGAAGTTTATCTGTGGCTGAGAGCTCATCTGAGCAGGGCTTGTGGGCTTTACACAGGCATGTATGAGGATCCATGTGTGAGTGGGCCTGTGTGTGTGCATATGTAAAAATGTGCTTTTATGAGACAAAGCACATGCATGCACGAGGAAGTGTGTGTGTATGTGCTTTTGTGTGTCTATAAGAATGGGCATCTGCATTCGTGTGTACAGAGATGTATGCTTGTATATACATGTGACAGCAGGCCGTCAGGGAGTTGTGCAGATGTGCTTTGGGTATACATGAATGTTTGTGTATATGTGTAAGGGCATATATGTGTAAGTGGTGTGTGAACATGTTAAGCACGTATGTGCATGCATGTGCATGAATAAGGCACAGTTATGTGTGTATGTGACCAGCCACATGTTTGGGTATATGTGAGCAAAGTGCATTTGATTGCATTCAGGCATCTTACCCCGGCCTGGAAGGCCTGGAATAAGCTGGGCCCAGTCCAGCCTCCTGTCTCACCTTTAGTTCCTTCTCTTTCCACTGGACCCTCACTGGCCTCCGTTCACTTCCGTGAGGATGCCCCCCACTTGCCTCTCTAGGGCACTTGCTCTGCCCTCAGGAGCTTCCTTCCATCACTCTCCCGGTACCTGGCTCTTTCCCACCCTTTGGTTCTCATTTTAAACACCAGCTCCTTAGAGATTTCTCTATGGCAGCTCTAACTCCGTGTGAGAGTTTCCACACCTTGTTCAGCTCATTGTTTGCCGTCTGCCTCCTCCCAGGCCCTGCCTCCAGCCCTGTGTGGCTGAGTCCTCACCATCTCCAGGGTGTCCAGCAAATGTCTGACACATGCCAGGTGCTTACTCCTTGACCTCTCCTCTGAGAAGGCAAATTCCACCTGCTGAGCAAGTCCACATAGCCCTGTGAGCCTCACCTTTTGGGCCTCAGTTTCCCCAGCTGTACACGGCAATCCCCACCCTATCTACTGGGCAGGATCAGATGAAACAAATGTGGTGCAAACCTCTTGGAAAGCACAAGCTGCCAGGAATATGCAACATATTTTTGTTTGATTAAGGGATTTTACTGGGGCCTTCCCCTGTAGCTCAGATGGTAAACAATCTGCCTGCAATGCAGGAGACCTGGGTTCAATTCCTAGGTTGGGAAGATCCCCTGGAGAGGGAAATGGCAACTCATTCCAGCATTCTTGCCTGGAGAATCCCATGGACAGAGGAGCCTGGCAGGCTACAGTCCATGGGGTCGCAGAGTAGGACACAACTTAGCGACTAAACCATCACCATTACACTCAAAGAGATATACAGAGAGGGGTAGCAAAGATAAGCCAGAGAATTCCAAACCAAGATTCCAGAATGGTTTTTTCCAAGTCATTAATCCATTTTAGATATACTCCCAAATCTAGAGGTCTCCCCAGCCCTTCATCAGATAGCACCTCCATTTCCTGCCTGGATACCTATTTTCTGAAAGGTATCTTAGTCTCCTTTCATGAACAGGTCCATTTGGGGAGGGTGAAAGTATGTAAATGTATTTTCCCTTAAAGAAAAAAAAGTTATATAAAGAATGAGTCAGTCGTACCCAAAGAGGATGGTTTGTTCCGCATGGTTACCATGGGAACCTGGAGCAGGGTAGCAGGGCTGCTTGAGCTCCAGGACTGTTATGCAGCTCTGGAATCTGATTTGGGAGCCGCCTTCTTGTCTCTGCCCCACCATTGCTGAGCTGTGGGACCTTACACCATCACCATCACTCTCCTTGGGCAGCAATTTCCTCTTCTGTAACATTAAGGAATCTAAAACATGACAGGGGAACCCTGGTCTCCTTCTGCTTTGCATACATAAAGTTTTAAGTCATGTCTCTTCTCTGGGTCTCAGTTTTTCCATCTGCTAAGTGGGAGTTGTCTCTTGCAAATGTTGAAGGGATGGTGTGGGAAATGAGAGTCAGATTAGATGTCAATTCCAAGTCTTTCAGATCTCAGAATGGCATCTCCTTGCTCTTAAGAGAGAACCTTATAGCATTCATCCTGAGAGGTGCACGTTTTAGGAATTTTTGTTCATTCATTCCACAAACTTGTAATCAGCAACTACAGCGTGACAGGGCCAGGCATGATGGAAGGAGCTGAGGGTTTGGAGGTGACAGAAACCAGGCCTCTTCTTTCAAAAACTTTCCTATCTCCTGCAAAAGACAGACAGGGTGGGAGCTGATTTCAGAGCAGGGCAGGACTGGCTCTAAATGAGGTGGGTACTGAGTGAGTGACAGCATTTCTGAACCTCTCCTTCTGTGTCATCCCTAGTGTGGGATGAAGAGGGGCCTGCTCTCCCGCCCCCAGTGCCATTCTCACTGTGTCTGAGAGTCTTTTGAAGGCCCTACGAAGACCCTTACCTATGAGATGAGCACAATACTAGTGCTAATACACGGAATCACAGGGTTACTGCTGAAGGAACCCGTAGACTTCATTTGAGAGGACACTGGGGTCCAGCATGGGGGACAGATCTGCTCCAAAGTCACTGCCCAGAACTCCTGGCTAATGAGCCAAGGCTCTTCCCTCTGGTCCCTGTTGTGAATTTGGTCCACACATTCCCCATTCCTAGTTCCACTGTGTGGGCAGCAATGCCCCCGACTCTCTCTCTGACCTGGGACCATGGGCAGAAGTCCCCTCACAGTCACAGAGAGAGGTTGTGGAAGTGCGCTTTGCTCCTGGTCGCAATTCTCTCCCTTTCCTGGGTGCAGCCCCTCCGTGCCCCCAGGACCCAGCACGGCCTGTCCTCTTCCCGGGGTTGTCTCCTGGTTCAGCATTATGCCGCCTGTCTCTCATCCTCATTAACCAAAATCCCTTCTCTAGGTGCGTGGATGCTGAGCAACTGTCAGGGAGGACATTTTTCATATTCACAGTAAGATGTGAGCAAGTGACAACCCCCCTCTCCAGTTCTACTTATATTGTCAAAGAACATGCCTAGAGGTACAAAACACACGTAATACCTTCCATTTTTTTGATCACTCTAATTTTAAATGTTTTACTCAAACCTGGGCTTAGTCACTTAGCAGCTTTGACTTTATTAAAGTTGCTTAACCTCTCTTAGCCTCATTTACCTCCCTGGGAAAATGAAGATCATAATTAGACCCCAAAATATCAGGGGAGAATTAACTGGGCTCACAGCATTGTCTTCGACTGATTGCGTGCTAAATTGCTTCAGTCATGTCTGACTCTTTGCCATCCCATGAACCACAGCCTTCCAGGCTCCTCTGACCATGGGATGCTCCAGGCAAGAATACCAGAGTTGGTTGCTATTCCCTCCTCTAGGGGATCTTCCCAACCCAGGGGTTGAACCTGTGTCTCTTACATCTCCTGCACTGGCAGGCAGGTTCTTTGCCACTAGCACCACCTGGGAAGCCCCCAACTGACAAAAGACACTTAAAAATAGATGCTAGTTCCTTCTGAAAGAAGGAAGTTGGCACCCATGGAGATTTCAGAGCTGCTCAAAGGCACTGCCCAGTGGGAGACAGGTGGGAACCGGGAGCTCAGCCTCTGCTGGTGGAGCTGAAAAGCCCCTCCTTGCAGGACAATGGCTTTGACCTTAGCCAATGGCCTATGTGTGCAGCAAGTGGTGAGGTACTGGGAACTCAGGCAGGAGGAAGAGACAGGGTGGCCACCTGGACATGGTCACAGAAAGTCACTGCTCTGCAGGTCTTCGGGAGTAGCAGCCTCTGTCACCGTGGCCAGGCTGGGAAGACCAGAGTGGTCCAAAGGAGCCCTTGGTGGGGGCACTTCTATGGAGTGGGGAGAGGTGTGGAGTTGCTGATGTGCCGGGTCAGCTTGGCAGTGTCTCTTGGCCCTCATCTCTCCTGGCGACTCTGAGGGCCGGGCTTATGGAATGAGCTGGACCATCAGGATGTGTCTCTGCAGGTGGTGAGAGGTAGCCAAGGGCCCCAGCATCTTCTGCCAGGCTCCAAACCTGGAGAGGCTGGAGGAGAAGGCTGACTCACTCTTGAGGAGGAACCATCTCCTTCTAAGCCACGAAGGGAGTCTTGACACCACCCCGCACCAGCCACGAGGGTCTCTTTATTATGGCTGGCCACTGAAGGCAGTACTGCTGGGAACCTTCTGAAAAGCCAAGGCTCCTTTCATGGACTCAAAGTTTGTCTCTGCTTTTAAGTACTAGACTTTTTAGAACTCTGCTGGAAAAGGCACCTGTTGTTTCTTTAACAGAAATCTGGGGTGAGGACACACAGCAGAAAAATAAATTTTCTTCATTTTAAAAGTAAAATGCATCTATTGCAAAGGATACAGAAAATATAGGAAAGTAGAAACATTAAAATCATTCATACTGCCACTGTCTCCAAACCGTGCTAAGTAGGAGAATCTCTTACAACTATTTTTCCATACCCATTTTTGCAGGTATAATCATAGTTTGTTATCTGCTCTTTTCCTCCACATGCGTTAATGTTTTCCATATTATAATCTGTTTATACTCTTCCCTCAGCTATTCTTTTTTGCACCAACATTTTGCTATGAACATTTTCAAACATGCAGCAAAGATGAGAAGTTCTACCGGCAACACTGTACATCGTCATCTAGACTTGGCATTATCATCTCTTCTTTCTGTGGATATTCATCAAGGGACCAGCAGAAGGTAGTCCCTTGTTAAGTGTAGGATTCAGGGAGTGGATAACACAAGAGTCCCCACCCTCAGTAATCAGAGTATCTAGTGAGGAGGCTAACAGACAGCCTTTGTTAAAATGGAACAATACATGGATGGGTGAGGCCTGGGAGAAGGGCCATCTTAGACTGACAGGTGTTCACAGTGAGGCTTGGATACCTTTTTGCTGGCAAGTAAGCTTTCTTTCTCCTCCTATTAAAAGGATGTTGTGAAGAGCATCTTCCTACTATGTGGTCTTGATTTTCACTGTTTAAGATAGTTGTTGTTCAGTTGCTCAGTGGTGTCTGACTGTTTGTGACCCCATGGACTGCAGCACACCAGGCTTCCCTGTCGTTCATTGTTTCTTGGAGCTTGCTCAAACTCATGTCCACTGAGTCGGTGATGCCATCCTACCATCTCATCCTCTGGTGTCCCCTTCTTTTCCTGCCTTCAATCTTTCCTAGCAGTTTCTTTAAGATAGAGTCCCAAAATCATGTCAAAGGAAATGAACTCTTAAAACACCATCATTCATACTCTTTGCCAGGATATCTTCCAAAAGAGATTGGGCCAAGTGTTGTGTTCTACTTGAAAGGTGACTGAATGAGGCGGTAGCCTCGCCTTTAGGCTTCCAACAACCAGGTCCTCTGTGCTAGACCCAGACTGCCTGGACTAGAATCCAGCTTCTCCTGCCTATTACCTGGGTGACCTTGAGGAAGTGACAGAAGCTCTGAGTCTCTCTTTTCTAATCTATAAAAGGGGGCTAAATAGCACCTACCTTCTCAGAGTTCTGGTGAGGGTGAGATGAGTTGATTTACAACAAGAGCTTTGAGCAGAGCTCAGGAAAAAGGCATGCTTTCTCAGGACTGGCCATTGTTGTCCTGCAGAGGACAGGAGCCTGCTCATTGGTAATCACCTCAAAAGAGGACCCACCTGCCCCCGTGACCTGGGAGAACTGCTTCCTATGAAACAGAAGTGGAGCTCATATTATTGAAGGTGAAGTCATTTCCCCCAGCCACGTGCAGAGGCTTCTCTAGGGGGACACGGGACATGCATGTAACTGGACCATGACTGCAGAAGGCAGCATCGCAGCAATCCAAGCCCCACACTCACATTAATCCTCCATCTCTACTCCTGCCCCTGGAGGAACTGAGGGAAGGAAGGAGGAAAGAAAGGCAAGAGAGAGGGTTTACTGAATATTTCCTTCCTGCCAGACTCCGTAAGATTCAGTAAACCCTGAATTCTCTCCAGGATCCTATAAGATGCTAATAACAGATGAGGAAACTTGGACTCAGGATGACAACATGATAGCAAGCTGTAGGATGCTCAGAAGGTGCTCCCATATGCCAATAGGAGAGAAGGGGAGAAAGAAAGTGGCTTGTCCTGCCCTGCAGGAAGCTATGTCACAGCAGGACACCCAAAAACACAAGGGAGAGATGGGGAAACTGCTGGAGGAGACCCCACAGAGAAGAAAAGCCAAAACCTGGGGTCCTTAAGCATTCAAAAGAGGATTGGCTGCTCTAAATCTCCCAGACCCCCAAGGCTTGGGCTAGTGCTAGGGCAAGAGGCTACTCTTGAGGAACTTTGGTGCTGAAAGCTCTGGATCCCCTGGGAATGTGGGGGATGGGGTGGGGGCTGCCGAGACACTGCCTCTACCAACCCAGACTTTCCTGCAAGGAAAGCATCGGTCAGATGAGCAAGCACTGTGTTTCCTACCCTAGACAAGTTTGTATCAATGCAACACTCAAGCAGGACTTTACAAACCTTTCTAAACTGAGGCTTAGGTGAAGACACACGTTTCACATTGTGATCCAACACACACACACACACACACACACACACACACACACATTTCCTACAACCATACTTCACTTCGCTTTGCATGATGTCTTAGCCTGTTTGTGTCTCTTTCTCCCCCCTCCCGTCCCCTGCCTTCCTGGTCGAAGCCTACTAAATTGTTTTTGCAACCTGCAGCTTGATGGAGAAAACAGGTACAGTCGGGGGCGACTTGAGTGCTCTGTGATGCGTTGCAGATTGTGTGAGCTGCGAGGAGAGGACGCAGATTAGAGAGACTGCAGCAACTCAGGAAGGCAACCTGCTGAGGAAGCATCTAGGGTTGACTGGGAAGGGTGGCTGATTATGTTCCGTTTAACAAACTTTTATGGAGCCCGCTGTGTGCCAGGCTCAGCACTTGGCCCAAGGATACCAACTGGGGAGGCATGAATTGGACATCCAAGCCTGGGGCAGATGAGTCAAATTGTGGGGGCGGGGTGCTGTGGGGTCTGGGGGCCAGCGGTTATGCCCATTGTGTGGGAGGCGGGTGGCAAGGCTGCTTTCTAACAATAGCACCTGTTGTTCACACAGACCAAGGACTTTTAGATACAGGCACACAATAGCAGCATTTCTCTGCCATTCCCAGCAAAGCAGTGAAGTGTCTCCAGTTGTTACATATACTATTCAGTGTGACCTGGGGACCTGGGGACGTGGCACAACACCACTGATGTAAGGCAGAACCAGGCCTGAATGTTACATCTTCCAGCTCCAAGCTCCAAACTCTTTCTAGACTTGAGATCCAGCCAGCCTGGTTTGAATCTTGGTAAGCTGTTTCACTCACTGTTCCTCTATTTCCTCATTTGTGAAATAATACTAATAGAACCAGCCACAGAAAGTTCTTGCGAGATTTGGTGAGTGAAATTTGTAAACTACTTAGGCTGGTGCCTGCTGCTGAGCAGTGCTGTTTAGATGTGAGCCACTGTTACTGACGAAGGATCTACTCAAGGCAGGGCAGGTGTGGGGGTGGAGAAGAAGGGAATTGTGAACATATAATTACACAAATAATTGTAATTGTGGTAAACAGCGAAGAGGAAAAGTACAGGATGTTATGAGACAGAAGAACAAGAGTCCCTCAGGTAACCTCAGAGATCAGAGGAGGCTTTCCAGAGGAAGCAGCATTTAAGCTGCCTAAGGATGAGGAGGAGTGAGCCAGACTCCTACGAGAAGGCACAAGCTTTCTGGGCAGAGGGACCAGCGTCTTCAGGCACCAGTTTCAGGAGATTCGCAGTGTTCGGAGGAGTGTTTACTCCTTTCTGCTCTAGCAGCCAAATCAAAATGCCAGAGAGCTTCATCTTCCCATCTTCTGTCTCTATTACCTAGACAGTGCTCATGCAGTGTGTGTTGAATCCATCACTTTCAGGACATGGGGAGAGATTCTCTGTAGCTCACGTACATCAGTGGGATGCCCAGGCCAGCAACAGGGAATGTTTGTAAACACAGAGGTGGATCCAGCTGGCGAGATGCCTAAGCATTGTCGTCAGGCTAGTCGGGTCTGAAGGCAGGCCTTCAGCAAAACATTCAATGTTCTCGTTTACTTGGGTAGGGGGAGCACCCCACCTCGTTGGCTCTGGATAGTCCCGGTTTACCCCTATGGCACCAGCGGGATTATTCAGCGTGACTTTGTTCCGTTCCCAAAGTGTCCCAGTTTGGACGATACATTCTCTGTGTGTCTTAACTCTAGGGCACATAGAAATATAGCAGTAGCATGACTGATATATCCAGCGATGACATTTTGTAATCTGATACTCCATTTAAAGAGTTCTCAGTTCCTTAGGGTGTTCAGCCTCTCAATTACTACCATAGTGTCCCTCCTTTTCCAGAGTCATTCCAGTTCTTTCAAGGGCAACTCACACTTACTTCCACCTTAGTACACTTCATCCGAGTGACAGGACTCTTCTCCAGTACTCTACTCTTGGGCAGAGGAGGAAGAGGACAGAGGGTGTCATGGAGATCTGAGTAACTTAGCCATGGTTCTGCTGTGCCTGGATCGCTGGCCTTAGGCAGGTCATTCTGTCCAGACTTGGGGCTTCCCTTTGTTAAGGGGATAGTTAACACCCTGCCCTGATCCCCTGTGTTGTGAGGTTGAGATGCTCCGTACAAAGGCAGGGGCGAAATGTTCCTCTGAGAGTGAAACCCTTGGCTAGAGTTTGGGATAACTAGCCCAGTAATCAGGATGATAATAATGTTTTAAAACACCAAGACTGCCTCCTCGGTGCTGTTCTCTGAGCTGGAGCCTGCACCTTCCTGCTTGCCCCCATGACCACCAGAACCAGGATGAAGCCAAACTGTCAGCAAAGAAGAAGCGGCTACCCCGTGTGCCCATAGAGTTGGGCAGTGCGGGCAGCCAAGAGAACGTTACTCCCGCCGCCGCAGAAGGCATCAAGGATTCAGAATCCCGGTTGCCTCTGACATTTTTTTTTTCTTCTTCTTGGAGGCTGGAGATCCCTGTGCCAAGCCCTCCAAGCAGCCCCGACTTTCCGTGCAATAAAGCAGCAGTGAGAAAGGCTCAGAGTAATTAAGTGGCTGACGCACAGAAGAAGCCGTTACAAAGAATTGACTAAATTGCCCATTCATTAGCAGCTCGGCATGGAAGGAGAATTACAAATAGACAGCGGAGCCCGCAGTAATTCAATCTAACCTTGTACTTACAGAAAACAATGAGATAATGAACAGAAAAATTACCAGGCACATATTGTATTTTGTTAAAGGAGCGGGAGGGGGGCCCGGGGAGGTGGGGGCGGGGGGAGCGCAGGGACGGACTGGCACATGCAATGCTAATGGCCTCGCTCAAGCTGAGCAAACGTTTCTCCAACACAATCATAGTTCTCAGTCTAAGGGCCTCTGGGGAGCTGAGATGAGGCAAGATCGCGAACAAAAAAATGTAATTTATAAGGCGTCTGTGGACTGGAATTTATCATCGGATCCGCTCGCCGCCGCTCAATTGATATGTAGTTGATTTCAAACAACACCCCCCGGGCGCCCAGAGGGAACATTTTTTAGATTTTACGCTTGGATATATCTGTTTAACTCGCCATTTACCAAAACAACGGCTGATGACAGCACAAACCAGTCACTCTGGAGAAAACACGCGCACGCTCTCAGACACACGCAGGCGCGCGCGCACACACACGCACAGAGGCATTCAAGAGCAGCGGCAGCCATAATAACTGCAGACAGACCTGCTCAGCCCAGAGAAGACTGCCTTGGATCTAGGAAGGGAGAAGGGAAGAAAACAATAAATCTGGAAGCTCAAGCATGTCTCTCTGGCTTCGCAGGACTGGGAGCACGCAGTTACTGTTTATAGCTCTTGCATTGGTTTTCACACCTGATACCTCCCAGGCTTTGGGGTTGAGCAGCTTGGAAAGACTCAATACTGTTCCACCTCAGCTCTTTCAGGGTCTTGGGCACTTGCCAGTCCCTGTGGAGACAAGATCTGGCCTCACTTGGGACTCATGAGACCCTGGACTTCAGTAGGTGGAAAAGAGTGGGGTTCCCATAAAGGGGTGTGGGGAGGGGGAAAAGAGGTTGCAGACTGAAGCACGGCTGGCCTCTTCCTGGGGCTCCGGGAGCCTCCAGATGTAGTGTTGGCAAAGGACAAATTAGAAAGATATGAATCAGTGACTCATCACTCCAAGAGGTGATTCACAGGGTGGGTCAACAAGTCATCCAGTTCTGAGGACAACAGTGTGACCGTCCCTTTGTGCCCAAGTTGGGTACAGAAGGTAGAGCATCAGGTACATTTCTGGTGTTAAACAAAAATAACTCAGCATCACTTGTCAAAAGCTGGAAGAAAATTTTTGTTTGAGACTGTTGCAATAGGCAAGAGAGACTAAGAGAGTGAAGTTGCTTAATCGTGTACAACTTTTTACGACCCCATAGGCTGTAGCCTGCCAGGCTTCTCTGTCCTTGGGATTTTCCAGGCAAGGTTACTCAATCAGGTTACCATTTCCTTTTCCAGGGAAACGTCCCAACCCAGGGATTGAATCTGGGTCTCCCGCATTGCAGGCAGACTGTACCATCCTAGCCACCACGATAACTCCAAAAAGCACAGGGGCCAGTGAAGATCTCCAGCTAGGGGAAGGGTGAAGATGGAGAGAGAACCTGACCTAAGAGTAACCTGGTCAGGGATCAAGAGTGGAGGGGAGGTCCAGACAGACTGGCTCATCAGGATTCTTTGCTAAAACTGGGCTCTGCAGACCAGGACCAGAGCTAGAGGAGACGAGGGCTCAATGGAGCCTGAGTGAAGTTTGGCCAAGGAGGGCTTGTCACTGGACCAAGGAAGCTGGGCAGGGGACGGGTTAACTACAGACTGAGGCCTGTTTCCCCAAAGAGTGCCTGCATCTTAGACCAAGCACCTAGCGCAGCACTTAGTGAGAGAGGAGGGACAGGTGGGGCAGTTCCCATCAACAGAATCTGATAAACCCCACAGCTGCCGGATTGGAAACCTGCTCCCGGACTACACACCTTCCACCGAAGCGGTGGAGCAGCGCTGGCTGCCAGAGGATGCTCGTGGCACTCAGCTATCTGGGTAGCTCTGCGACTTGTTACCAGCCCAAGCCGGGGTGAGGGTGGGGTGGGGGGTGGTGCTCTACTGGCCGTGACTGACTGGCCAGTAGGGGGCAGTCCAGCCCAATGGAAACAACACTGAAATGGACACCCAACCCCCCTCCCAAATCTTGATTTTATTTGCACTTGACCCCTGATTCACTGTGAGTCCCTCAGTTCGTCATGACTTCCAGCCTCTGGGCTCTCTCCTCTCCATTTATAAAATAATTCCAGTACCGCCTAATCCTACATCCACAGGGATGTTGTGAAATATCCAGGAAGTACTCAAGCTAAGAGAAGTCTACATAAATATGAACTGTATCAAGGATTAGACCAGGAGACTTGGACCAGTGGGCTTTCCAGGTAGCTCAGTGGTAAAGAATCTGCCTGCAATGCAGGAGACACAGTTTCGATTTCTGGGTCTGTAAGATCCCCTGGAGAAGGAAATGGCAGCCCACTCCAGTATTCTTGCCTGGAAAATCCCACAGACAGAGGAACATTTTGGTCTGCTGTCCATGGGGTTGCAAAAGAGTCAGACATGATTTGGCGACTAAAACAATGACAAATTGGACCAGTAGTTCTCAAAGTGTAGTCTGGGACCAGTAGCATCACCTGGGAACTTAGAAATGCAAACTCTCAGGACCCACCACGACGTAACCTACTGAAGGAAACTCTGAGCTTAGCAGTGGCAATCTATTTTAACAAGCTCTCCAGATTCTAATACATGTTCAAGTTTTAGAACCACTGACCTAGGGAATACGAACTGTATAACCTGATGAGAGGACAAAGGACAGCTAAGAAAAATGATTTGGGGACTGGCAAATCTTTGTAGTCAATTGAAAACTACTCCAGAGATTATCATTCACCCTATTAATAAAATATTAATGTTTGCATTTGAATAGTGTTGTGGACATTTCAAAGCACTTTCAAGTACCCAACTTCATTTGCGTCTCTAATTCATTCCGCTGGGTAGGCAGGGCACATCATATTGTCCCAAGAAGCACAATGATTCAAGAAGGTTACTCAGTAACAGTTGTGGGTGTGGCAATGATGTGGCAAATAAACTCAGGACTTTGCATTAACCCACATTGCCTTTTCATCACAGCATCATGGACCTTTAAATCGAGAAGGAACTTTTTAGTTGATTCATCTTTACATAGACCCTGGAGGATGGGATGGGGAGAGAGGTGGGAGGGGGGTTCAGGATGGGGAACACATGTATACCTTTGGCTGATTCATGTCAACGTATGGAAAAGCCCACTACAATATTGTAAAGTAATTAGCCTCCAATTAAAATATATAAATTAAAAAATAAATAAATAAAAGAAAAATGATATTGAGGTATCTGAGGTTGTTTATCCCTGCACTGGCCCCAGATTGTTAACATTTTGGTGTTTTTGGATAGTTCAGTTCAGTCGCTCAGTCATGTCCGACTCTTTGCGACCCCATGAATTGCAGCACGCCAGGCCTCCCTGTCCATCACCAACTCCCAGAGTCCACCCAAACCCATGTCCATCGAGTCGGTGATGCCATCCAGCCATCTCATCTTCTGTCTTCCCTTTCTCCTTCTGCCCCCAATCCCCCAGCATTAGGGTCTTTTCCAATGAGTCAGCTCTTTGCATGAGGTGGCCAAAGTATTGGAGTTTCAGCTTCAACATCAGTCCTTCCAATGAGCACCCAGGACTGATCTCCTTTAGGATGGACAGGTTGGATCTCCTTGCAGTCCAAGGCACTCTCAAGAGTCTTCTCCAACACCACAGTTCAAAAGCATCAATTCTTCGGCACTCAGCTTTCTTCACTGTCCGACTCTCACATCCATACATGACTACTGAGAAAACCATAGCCTTGACTAGACGTACCTTTGTTGACAAAGTATTATGAACTTAGTAATTCTTTCTTTACTTGCTGTCAGATTTTCACCTGTTACTTTTTACTGTTTTGAAGAGATACAGTGAAGCAAAGGGGTTGTTTACCTAGTGCCTACTTTAGTGCTTGGGACACAGTAGGTGATCAGTAATTAGCTAATGAATAAGTGACTTAATTTCTAATAACTGGCTTTACTGCTTCCTAGTTGCATCACTTTGGGCCTGAGCTCAGTTTTCAAGTCTGCAAAATAGGAATAATATTTACAACTTATTTTTCAGGACTCTTGCAAGGATCAAATTTATTAAATAAAAGCATTGATATGAAAGTGTTTGTGGACAGCAACTTTGGTTTTCCCCAAGGGCTCAGCAGGTAAAGAATCTGCCTGTGATACAGGAGACACAGGAGATGCAGATTCCATCCCTGGGTTGGGAAGATCCCCTGGAGAAGGAAACGGCTACCCACTCCAGTATTCTTGCCTGGGAAATCCACTGGACAGAGGAGCCTGAAGCCAGCTGGACACATCTGAAGCTACTGAGTGTGCACTGAGCATGTGGACAGCATGTAGACAGTAAAGTGCTAAACAGAGCCCCTGCTTCGTACCCAATAAGGCTGTGATTGCGTTATGTAGCACAGGTTTCTGGGGAGTGATCTGCTCCTCTGGGGGCTGGTCTGCTATTGATCTAGGCTGGGGTTAAGGTCCAGCTGGCTTCATTATGGATGTAATGTGTGTTGTGTGGTCCAACTCTTTCCCAAGCAGCTCACCTTGGCTGGGGACATGTGTCCCCAACAGCATCTCCCCTTCCTCTGATCTCACCTCACCACTGGTCTCTCTTTCCAGGTCCCCCACATGTCCCATCCTTTCAATTTCACTCGATGCAAAGAACCCATCCAGGGCAAGGTGGGTGGGACTTTGTCTACAGTCCCTGGAGATCTGGAGTAGGATTGCTAAAACTGGAGTTGTTTAGACCTCCTTCCTAATCAGCGTTGACATGAATTTTAATCATGGACAGAGCACTTACTAGAAGCTTCTCGGTACCATCAATTCCCCTAAAGAATGTTCAAGAGTAGGGAATGTGCATTTTAAATAGGCAAAATGAAATCCTTAACCACCTAAAGTGAGTAGCTAACAGTGGGATTTCCAGGAAGCATCAGCGGATAGAGAATATAGGCCAATAGATGGGCCAGACTCAGGAGCAGGGGATCTTGCACATCACTTCTTGAATCTCTCAGTGAAAGGGGCCATTTATCTGGCCAGACCTTATGCACAAAGGTCTAGGAGCCCTGAGTTCCTACAGAATCACATATCAAATGCCCAGCCTGTCTAGCTCACCTGGATCTCAGAGCAAGCTCAGATTCTTCCGCTTCAGTTCAGGGTGAGTTCCCTGCTGACCCTAAGAAGCCAGTGCAAGAGGCTAATGCTAGTTAGCACTTTACAACTAACTACGCCAAAGTCCTTATTGACATTTTATTCCAGGGGTCTTCAGGAAGATTCAGATGTTAGCTACAACCTCTGTCAGCACGAACATCACCACCAAAACCACCATGATCAACTACTCAACCAACATCAACATCACAGTTGTCAACACTGACACAGTTATCACTCACACTGCCAACACAATCATCAATGATCCCAATATGACTGACACAGTCATCAGCACCACCACCACCACCAACCCATCACACAGTCACTAACACCATCATCGCTGCCACCACAAGCTCCAGGACTGGGTTTGAATCGGAGTCCAGGCAGTTCTTAGATTTGTGACCTTCTGAAATTTATTTAAACTGTCTCAGTGTCCTGGTGACAGTAACTTCTGGAGTCATGAGAATTAGAAGAGAGCCATGCCCAGTAGCACAGGCAGCCACCACAGATGTGGTTGTTATTGTTAGGAGGGTTGCATGTGTCAAGAGAAGACGGAATTGTTTAACAGCTAATCATTTCAGAAGAAAAGAGAAGTTCTCACCCCAGAGCTTGGAGGCTCTTGGCCAACTTGAGCAGAGAATATATGCCCGGTGGGGTCTGGTCCTTGGTCCTGCCCTGTCCTGCCAGAATGCTGACTCTGTTGCTCTCTCTGTTGGTTCTGATCCTCCAGCCCTGGGGGACACACTGTTAGGGAAATAGTGAATTTGCTGGAGGAGATGCCTCAATTCTTCTTGCATCACTTGTTATAACGAATATGTACAAGATGACAGCCAGATCTGCCCTGCCAAATTCCTGGAGCTCCGGGGCATTTTGAACAGAGAGATGCCAAAAGTGAGGGTCCCATCCAGCTTCCTCAAACTCTTGTACCATCTTGGGAACTTGCTGGACGACGCTGACCTGGTAGTGATGAGGCACAGTCAAGCTCTGTTGCTGAGTAGCGTTCTGCCCACCCTCCCCACTCCTTACCCCCACTTCTCCCTCCTCCTCCTCCTCTCTTCCTTCCTGCCTGGTCATTAGTCTATAGACCACTGCTGTGTCCACAGTGGCTGGTCCACATGCTCCCTCTCCACACGTATGCTGGCACCTCTGCCCCTCGGCCCACCCTTGCCCTCTGGGAGGGCACAGCTCTCTTGGCAGACAATCTGTTGTGACCTGCCAGAGGCACCACCCCACATCTGTGCCAAACACCCTCTCCTCCCCCTCCCGGCATGCCAGGCTCCTCTGACAAGGAAGGGTAAAGACCCTCCAGGGTTCTTAGGAACATCAATATGTTTTGTATTTAATGCGCTGGCTCTGTTACAGCAAATTAAAGCGAGGGGGCCTGGAAGAAGGGAACACAGCCCGACGCTCCTCCGTCCCTCGTTGGGCGGGAGGCTCTGGAAACGGCCCTCCAGTGCGGGAAGGGGTGCACATTACACCCCCCCCTGCAGGAACAGAGCAGACATTAGACAAAGCCCTGAGCCTTAATGGGACGCATCCGGCAAACATCTGAGCTTGGGCCTTCAATCACAAACGCTGCAGGATTTAAAAATGAATAAACTTCACATTGTGTTTCTCTTATTTATCCTTTATGCAAATTGTCCCTGGGAGGACCCATTATGCGCTCTGCATGGGGACAGCAGAGGCCGGCTCCAGGCTTGGAGGACCACTTGCAAGCAATTCCTGGAACGCCAGGCCCATCCTAGTGCTGTACAGAGGGAGAGAGAGTGATCATAAAAAGGAAATAAACAGATTTGGAGTGGTTGGCTCAGGCAGAAAGCATAGGCGAGCGCACACACAGTAACATGCCACGCATACGAGCATGCATGGACCGTGTTCAAACCACGCTGCTGACATGAGCAAGGCCTCTGTGTGGACAGCGGCCATCATCTCCCCAGTTATGTACTTCTCCTGCTGATGGGGGAAGAGGGGACTTTTGTGAGGCTGAGTGAAGAGGTGAGGGACAGTGAGGGGCTCCCACGGCGTGAAGTCCTGGTGATGTGCAGTGAGCTGGGCACTGCCCACGAGCCACTCCAGCCCCTGTGCTGGCCCATGGGGCCCGTGGGGAGCTTCTTGGTTGAGGGGGAGCCAAGGCTCAGGAATTTGGGTCTGTGAGCCTGGACCAGGGAAGCCAAGAGTAACTGAAGTCAGGCCAGGACAGCCCTGGTCCAAAAGGTAGAAGGCCAAGTTCATGGACACTATGGGGCTCTTAGAAGCAGGCCAGAAGGAAGTGAAGAAAACAGACCTCAGTGGAAGACACCCTTCACTCCCTGTTCTAACGGGAGCCTGCTCAGTCCAGGTCCCATTTTCAGGCATCTATGAGTTCGAGAACTCATCCCACTGGCATCTTGTGATCCAGGAAAGGCAGTGGCTGGTACCTCCCCGGGTCAGTCCTGTGGCTTCTGGGTCCAGACGGCCCAGTGCTGGTGTCTGATGGATGCTTGTCCACTGAGTGAACGTCAGGTGAGCCCCAGGCTCGCTAATGGTCAAGTCAGCCAAGGAAGCTGACTGCGGAAGCAGTCTGCTGATCCGGCATAAGGGACTCTAAGCATTCAAGACAGCTCTGGAAACAGCACAAGCCGAGATGGGTCACCTGGTACCCAGGACCTTGCCTGGGCAGTGCGCCTCACATCTGCTGGGATCACATAGCTCTCAGGGGTCCTGCTTCTCCTGTGCCTCTTGGGTCTGCTTCAAGCCTGGGGGGCATTTTCTCCTCTTTAAAGAGCCTTTATACAGATGGCGGAATGCCCCTCGCCCCTCCCCCATTCCCACCTTCACCCTTTTCCACAAGCCATTGCTGTTCTCTGTCCTGGGGTCAGAAGAGCCATCACACTTTCAGGGTCCAAGATCAGGAAGCCACAAACTACGTTTCCAATTTCTCTTGCTCTCCCACCCCACTCCCATGACCCCGCACCCCATTCTAAGCAGTTGCCAAATGCACCAATGTTTTTTCCACAGGGTCCCTGGGCTCACACTTTATCTTCCCATCCTCACTTCTGCTGCCACTGCCAGCCCCTTGTCACCCACCCATCTCCACTCAGCCTGGCTCTGGTGCCTCCTGCAGCCTGCCCCCAGTAGAGCTTCCTCACTGAGACCCTGCTTTGTCTGTAAGTCCCCTCCCCAGGGTCCACCTGCCTCCCTGGGCTTATCGCCTTCAGCCTGCACCTCTGCCTGCTTCTTGAGAGTCTTCATAATCCCCCGTCACAATCTACACAGACCAGATCCAAAACCAACTGCCTACCTAATAAATTAAATTCCTCTCTTCAATCACTCAAGAAACATTTATTAGGGGATGCCCCTGGTGGCTCCGATGGTAAAGAATCTGCCTGCAATGCAAGATACCCAGGTTCTAGCCCTGGGTTGGGAAGATCCCATGGAGAAGGGAATGGCAACCAACTCTAGTATTCTTGCCTGGAGAATTCCAGGACAGAAGAGCCTGGTGGGCTACAGTCCATGGGGTCGCAAAGAGTTGGACATGACTGAGTGACTAACACTCTCACTTTCACACTGCATGCCAAGCTGTGTTTATCTGAAGAAATCCATAGATGAAAAAAAAAACACAATACGTCCTCAAAACGAGCACAAAAGGAACTTCCCTGGTGGCCCCGTGGTGAAAACTCTGTGCTTCCACTGCAGGGGACACAGGTTCATTCCCTGGAATCTTGGGAAACCAAGATTCCACATGCTGTGTGGGATGGCCAAAAAGTGAATCAATTCCAATGATATAACATGAACCTTTAAATTCTCAAGATGGTGGGAGGAGAGTTGAGAGAGAAAAAAAAGACAAGGGAGAAGAAGGGAAAAAATGGCTCCCAGGGTAATAATACATCTTGAGGATAATGTTTTTAAAATATATATATATATATATATATATAAATATATATATAATTTCTTTTTAAAGGCACAGTATGATTTCCTATGACAGGGTGAATGTACATTGAGACTAAAGTGAGCACAGATGAGAAGAAAAGGGAGGCAGAGATTAAGGTTCTTTTGACTTACCTGCCTTGTGACAGACACCGCACCGAGAACTTTATGAACTAATTTCATTAGTATAGATTTCCAGGAAGGTGGTGCTGAAAGGATTTGATATAGTAATAGTAGTACTCTTGGTGACTATACAGCACAGGGCAACATCACGATTAATATCTTGGGTTCTGGCAGCAGACTTCTGGATTCGGTCCCATTTTGTCCCTTGTTGGCATTGCTTCTCAGCCTTTTGGCTAAGATCAAGTGCCCCTTCTTGGCTATGGGACTGGTGGAGAGTAACTTAACTGCTGACCTACAATTACCTGTCTGCTCAATAAGAATGTCAGCTGCACCTGACTCAGGGGTGCCGTGAGGCTCACCTGAGGTATTATAAGTGAAGCGTGGTGCTTGACACAGAGCTAGTGTTAGTGTTCTAAGTGCTTTCAATGTCTAAATTCATTTAATCTTTACAATAAAATTTTGATGTATATGTATGCCCATTTCACAGGTGGGGAAACTAAGGGTCAGAGAGCTTAATCAGCCTTTCTAAGCTTATACAGTTGATAAATGGGGGAACTACAACTTGAACCCGGGCAGTCTGCCTTCAAAGGCCATCACTAATTTCTCATGTAGGCAGGGGACATCCATAGAAGTACCAAAGGCTCTGGACATGGGCACCACTGTCTTAGAAAAGGTCTGATTTAATATTAGTCATCTTTTTCTATTTTTCTTAGAAAAGCATTTATTGAAATAATTATGAAAGTGATACTAACAAAGATTTGAAAATCACTGATCTCAGTCTAGCTCACATTTCAGACATGGATAGAGGTTGAGTGATGGGAAGTGTTTCACATCAGATGGCAGACTTGGTACAGGACCATGATCATACAGTCATCTCTGGTCTTTCCTCTGGGCCATCTCCACCCCAAAAGCTTAAAGAGCTTTTAGGCAGGTTAAAAATCTCCCTAAGTTTATAAAAAGTCCTCCAAAGAATGTTCAAACTACCATAGAATTTCACTCATTTCACCTGCTAGCCAGGTAATGCTCAAAATCCTTCAAGTTAGGCTTCAGCAGTAAGTAAAACAAGAACTCCCAGATGTAAAGCTGAATTTGTAAAAGTCAGAGGAACCAGAGATCAAATTGCCAGCATTCGTTTTACCATAGAGAAAGTAAGGGAATTCCAGAAAAACGTCTACTTCTGCTTCACTAACTACACTAAGGCCTTTGTGTGGATCACTAAAGAGTGTGGAAAATTCTTAAAGAGATGGGGATGCCAGACCACATTACCTGCCTCCTGAGAAACCTGTATGCAGGTCAAGAAGCAACAGTTAAAACTGGACATGGGACAATATGATTCAAAATTAGGGAAGGAGTACATGAAGGCTCTATATTGTCACCCTGCTTATTTAACTTGTATGCAGAATACATTAGGCAAAATGCTGGACTGGATGAATCACAAGCTGGAATCAAGGTTGCTGGGAGAAATATTAACAATCTCAGATATGCAGGTGACACCACTCTAATGGCAGGAACTGAAGAAGAACTAAAGAGCCTCTTTATAAGAGTGATAGAGGAGAGTGAAAAAACTCAGAAAAACTAAGATCATGGCATCCAGTCCCATTGCTTCACAGCAAATAGATGGGGAAGAAATGGAAACAGTGACAGATTTTATTTTCTTGGGTGCCAAAATCACTGCGGACAGTGACTGCAGCCATGAACTTAAAAGATGCTTGCTCCTTGGAAGGAAAGCTATGACAAATCTAGACAGAATATTAAAAAGTTATGGTTTTTTCCAGTAGTCATGTATGGATGTGAGAGTTAGACCATAAAGAAGGCTGAGTGCCAAAGAATTGATGCTTTCAAATTCTGGTGCTGAAGAAGACTCCTAGTCCCTTGGACAGCAGAGAAATCAAACCAGTCAATCCTGAAGGAAATCAACCCAGAATACTCATTGGAAGGACTGATGCTAAAGTTCCAACACTTTGGCCACCTGATGCGGAGAGCTGACTCATTGTAAAAGACCCTGATGCTGGGAAAGATTGAGGACAGGAGGAGAAGGAGGCAACAGAGGATGAGATGTTTGGATGGCATTACTGACTCAATGAACGTAAGTTTGAGCAAACTCCAGGAGATAATGAAGGACAGTGAAGACTGTGGTGCTGCAGTCCACGTGGTTGCAAAGAGTCGGACACAACTTAGTGGCTGAGTAATAAAGTGTAAAAGTCCACCAGAGATGTTAGGGCCACAGTGGGCAGGGAAGCTATTGCTGCTACTTGGAAACCAGACCTCCCCCAAAGGAGTCAAGAGGAAGGCCAATGGATTTGGACTGGAGTGAGCCTGCAGAGGCTGCCAAGGTGGCTGGGCAGCAACTGACTTGTCTATGCAAATTCAGGGGAGCAATTTGCATAGGGAAAATGTAATTACCCAAATTGGAAAAGGGCCAGGACCTCAAGGCCTGGACTGGGGAAGTGGTGGAGGATTCTTCAGAATATAAAAGCTGCCTCCTTCTTCTCTCCCAACTCCCAATCCCTCCTGGGACAGGTCAGAGCGGCCTCTGAAATGAGAATATTCTGAGTGAGCCCCTGTGGACTGGTTCCCATCTCCCCCTGCTGATAGCCTCAGGGCTGGGACAGCAGGAGCCTGGAGTTTCTCTATAGAGACAGGAGAGCTAGATTTCTCTGTCCTTACACTCCTGCCTCTGTTACTTTACAGTGACAGTATTTGAGCTCTCAACATGTTTGTTTCATTTTGCTTTATAAGTTGCCATTATGCTGAAGACTCTCTGCTGCCTTCACTGGCAAGAGCTTTAAACAACTGACTTTGACCAAAAGAGAGAGTCAACAAACCCCAGTCCTGGAAGGCAGGCAGTAGCCGACAGTGAAATAAGTCTCTGGGAGAGGAACCTCAAACTGCCCTGGACACATCCCTTCATCTTGATGGTTCCATTCACAAATTGTTCACAAATTGAGGGAGTTGAACATCATTATCCCTGTGCTAGCCTTATACTCTTCCTGAGCGAAGAACACCTCCTGAGCATTCCCCAGGAGACTCATGAACGGATGACTTACACATCCACCTGTATGCCACATAATGAAGACCATCTCAGTCACACGTCCACCAGCAGAAGACTAATTGGACATCCCAAGAAGCTGTAACCCAATCACTCTGTGCCAAAAGACACAGAAGTGCATTCATCTACTTTCTTGTCCATCCCTCCACTCAGTCATTCCATCCCTGGAGTAAGAAATTCAGTAAGCACACACTCGACTTATTGGGTATGGGTGAAGAGATACTGGCCAAGAAACTACAAATACAAATGTAATTAAGACCCACCTCTCCTGGAGTGTTCACCTTGAGTGGGGCCGGTGAGGTTTCCTACGGCTGCCATTAGCATAACATTCTTGCAGGTGTTGTCCTGGGGTAAGCCAGCCCATAGCTATTCCTTTGCTGATGGGGGAGTATTTTGTTTAAGTATTTTATTTAATCCTGTTTGATTTCCAAACCCAGCACAGGCTCTTACCAGGAAACAGTGGGGGACTACTCCACGCATGGAGAAGTGCTTTTGCTCAGGGCAAAATCTGCTGTCTGGTGAACCCTGCCTTGCCTTCCTGTCAGTATGATATGAGGGAACCATTAAGCCTTAACAATGCAGAAAATAAATCCCTATTAAAATATATGCACCTTAAAGGAGCCAAATTCTCAACCCAACCTGTCCTCTCCATCTCCACCTGTCACTAGCCTGACTACCCTTCGAGGCCAAGTTAGAAGACCTTGTATTCCAAGAAGCCACCCCCCCCCAATTCTTCCCAGCTGGGAACGAACTCTCAACCACTCGAAGACATTTATTTATCCAACACCTATGTAGAATTTAATTTGGATCTAAAAACAGATTGGATGGCAATACGGGCTACCCAGGATTGCTATCTGTGGCCTTCAGCTTTGTGTTCCCATTTTATGTTACCATGCCCCATTCCTGGACATAGTAGGATCTCCCTAAATGCTCACTGATTGAATAAATGAATTTGTTTGTTTGCAGAATCAGATACCTTCTTTCTTTCCTGGTCCTGCCTTGAAATCCATAGCACTCAAAACCTCTATAATGGCAACCCCGACTGAGCCCCCAGGAAAACTTGGCCAGCCCCAGCTCCTGTCTGCTCTACTACTGAGAGAAGTAGAGCCCAGCCCTCAGAAGGCCCTCCCTGGAATCCTCTCAAGGTGGCTAGGACTCCCATTTGACCCCTACCTATATCTTATTGACCTCCAAGGTCATTTACCTCCTGCTCTGCCACGTATTTGTCATCAGGTTATCATCTGTCTTTCTAGCTTGGGAATAAAGTCACTAAGAGATCTTATCTCACTGTCCTTTGTGGACAAAGAATGTTGCTTGCCATATCAGTAAACAAAGGATGCTGCAGCCATCAAGCCATCAGCCACTGAGGGGATTCAGGATAGAAAAAAAAAGGTTGCTGACCCTAGATAGTTAGCTGACTATTAAATGAATGATTTCAATGAGTCCAGACCCTTGCATCTTCCTATACACAGAAAGGTAGTAAATTCATTAACTTAAGATATCTCATTTTTCTTTAATTAACAGTAACATTTTAATGTTCCAGCTACCTGGTTTTGTTGCAAAAACTCCTACACATCCTGGCTCCTCTCTCAGATCTTTGGCACAGTCCCTCAGATGGCTATCTCGCAGGGTGAAGTCTTTAGTGTGTCCACTGAATAAAATATAATTCTCAAATTTTAGATTGTATATTTTTTTCAGTCAATACCCTTTTAGAGACTAGAACTGTGCCAAGTATAGATAGGTGTTTAACACACTATCGTCAGTGAATTGACCACTTAGGCTCATGATTTGGTCTAAACATCTTTATAACAGGTAGGCAGAGACTAACATTTTAGAGCTGAGACATTTCTTCAGTTATCCAAAGAGAAAAAGATATGGGACCAGGAAGGCATTGGGAGACATGCAGGAAGACCTGTCCACAAAGCTGTTTACAGAGGATTCCATTTCTCTTGAGTCAATCTATAGGGACAAGACCTGACCGTGCCTCTGATCCTAGCA
Organism: Antilocapra americana; assembly: GCA_007570785.1. Taxonomy (NCBI): domain Eukaryota; kingdom Metazoa; phylum Chordata; class Mammalia; order Artiodactyla; family Antilocapridae; genus Antilocapra; species Antilocapra americana. Next base: position 43,979,211 of record ML662445.1, read on the forward strand.
ACCTCTAACCAGCTGTGGCTCCTTGGGCAAGTCATAACCTCCCTTGGCCTAGTTTCTCTTATGCCATTCCTCCTTTTCACATTAAATACCAGGCTCTGTCTTAGTCCCTGGAAAAACAAAAACGGACCAGAGACAATCCAACCCTAATAAACAAGTTTCTAGTTAATGGCAGAGATATATACCGAATCAGACAAATTACAGAGTAGCATGGTGCTGCATAAAGTGATATACGGACACTCTTTTGAGGCCACAGTCACTCACTCTGCCTGTGGTGGGAATTTAAGAAGTGTTTCAGAATAGGTGGCACTGAACTTGAGGCAAGTGAGGAAGGACCTTCCAAGAAGAGAGTATGACAGGCATATGGGCATACTTGAGAGATATTGCAGGTTTAGTTCCAGACCATTTTTGTTATTCAGTCACTAAGTTGTGTTCAACTCTTTGCAACCCCATGGACTGCAGCACACCAGGCCTCCCTGTCCTTCACTGTCTCCCCAAATTTCCTCAAACTCATGTCCTTGACTTGGTAATGCCATCCAACCTGACTCTTTGTGACCTCATGGACTGTAGCCCACCAAGCTCTTCTGTCCATGGAGTTCTCTAGGCAAAAATACTAGAGCAGGTAGCCATTCCCTTCTCCAGGGGCTTTTCCCAACCCAAGGATCAAATCTGGGTCTCCTGCATTGCAAGCAGATTCTTTACTGTCTGAGCCACCAGGGTAACCCACTTGCAAGAAAACAAGTATTATAATAAAAAGAGTAATATTGAGTTTTTTTGGTTTCTCAGTGTGTATAAAAGCAATGTTTACACTATACTGTAGTCTGTTAAATGTGTGAAAAATGTACGTACTTTAAATAAAAAATGCTTTATTGCTTAAAGTGATAACCATCATCTGAGCCTTCAGTGAGTCCAGGTAGTGACATCAAAAATCACTGCTCATACATCACCACAACAAATATAATCATAAAGGAAAAGTTTGAAATACTATGGGAATAAACAAAATGTGACACAGGAACTTGAAATGAGCAAATGGTGTTGGAAAGATGGTGCCATTAGACTGCCTGGATGCTGGATTGTCACAAACTCTCATTTTCTGAAAAACACAATATCTGCAAAGTGCAATATACATGGTATCCACCTGTATTAGTCTTCTATTGCTGCTAAAAGTGGTTTAAAACAATAGCAGACATTGTTTTACAGTTCTATAAGTCGGAAGTCTGACACGGATCTCACTGGGCTAAAGTCAAGGTGTCTTCAGGGCTACATTCCTTGCTGGAGGCTCTAAGGGAGGACATCTGGAAGCTGTCTGAGTTACTTGACTCATAGACTCTCCCTTCATCCTCAAAGACAGCAGCAATGGGTTGAGTTCCTCACAAACTACATCACTCTGACCTCCTAGTCTGCCTCCCTCTTCCAAATACAGGGACACCTGTGATTATACTGGACCTACCCAGATAGTCCAATTGATTTCCCTGTTGCATGGTCAACTGATTGGCAACCGTAATTCGATTTTGCCATGTAGAGTAATATATTCACAGATCCCAGGAATTAGAACATGAACATCATTAGGGGATTATTATTCTACCAGTCACAGAAAAAGCAAAACTACAAGATGTGTGAGGACCTTTCTGTCTGAGGACAGAGGAGGGTCCAGAAGTCAGTTTGGAGTTGTTGATGGGGAAGGAACCAGATTTTAAAGGTCCCCATATACTGAGCACAGTATTTATTTATTATTTTATCCACTGTGATTTTGAAGTAGGAAATGACCTTGTCTCTTATTTTCTGAAAAGCAATGGGATGGCAAAATACTAGAGAGAAGCAGGCAGCAAGATTGGTTAGGAAGCTCTTGGAACAGTTCCCATGGGAGATAAAGTCTGAACTAAGGCAGCAGCAAGAGGATGAATAGAAGGGGGATGGGTTTGAAGCTATCTGAGGAATAACTACCAGGATTTGAAGAATGCTAGCTGTGGAGTATAACAGAGAGGCTGGGGCCAGGGCTGGCTGAAGTGTCTAGCTTCTTGACCCAGGAGGATAATGGTTCAGTTAACTGAAATGGTGACTATAAACGAAGCACACACTAGGCACCGGTGATAAAGTAGACTTTTAGATTCTGTGGGACCTTCAGGTGAAGATATCTTATAAGCGGGTCACAACCTCAGGGAACAGAGAACCTCCCGCCCAGGTCACAAGAGCATTGTAAAAGATTGACTGAGAAAGCACTCCCACCAGCAAGAGAGCATGGGTAACCCTGTCGTCAGTCACCAGTTCATCACAGGCAAGGGCACACATAGTCTCCGCCTCTGAAGATGCCATCGTGAGGCTCATCAACCAACGTTTTACTGGCCTCTTCCCTGAGTGTGCACCAGTCTAGATTCTACATGGAACCAAAGGTGTTCCTGCCCTTGAGAGGAACTGAGTATCACTGGGAAGACATGACACATAAGTCAGTAAGTCAAAAGAAATGTAATAACAGACACGCCCAGGGAGCGGGCAGTTTGGCCCAAGCCTGGCTATGGCATAGATGCCTTCTTGCCTCGTATGATGCCTCCTTGCCTCTTATCCTTCACATCCAAGGATCATCAAGCTCTTTTATCTTCTAAACACTTCTTGAGTCTGCTCACCCTTAAGCTCAAGCCTTTTTCATCCCTCATTTGAATTAGTGGGAAAAAAAAATTCCTCTGAAGTAGGCCCCTTGCCTCTAGCCTTGCTCCCTTCTCATTTGTTCTCTAAATAACAGTCGAGAATGATTTTTCTAACTTCAATCTTAACAAGACTCAACTTGAAATAATGTAATTGAACATAGGGAGAAAAATTAAAATATACAAATAGGTTAGGTGGGTTAGGACACAAAACAGGCAATCCATAAAAGAAAAGAATGACAAATTTGAATACTCAAAATTAAAGTTTTCTGCTTGGAAAAAAAGTCATAAAGTTAAAAGACAAACAACAAATTAAGGAAAATAATATTTGCAATATAAATGACAAGGCACTGATAGCCTAACTACATAAATGGCATCTACAAATCAATAAAAGAAAAATTTAACTATCCAATAAAAAATTGGCAAGAGAATATAAACAAAAATAAAATATAGATGGCTTTCAAACATATGAAAAGCAGCTTAAATTCACAATAAGAAAAACACCAGTTTCCCTAAAATTAGATACTATCAGATTTGCCATGTTAAAAAGTTCAATAATACACTGCATTGATGAGTTTGAGGAAAGAGCCACTTTAAGCACTATTGGTGGGAAACTATTATCATTCAGAAAGTTTAAATATCTGTCAATTATTCAAATGCATATGTTCTTTGAAATAATACATTTACAGAATTATTCTATAAGCTCTGACAAAGTTTTGTTGTTGTTCAGTCACTGTCATGTCTAACTCTTTGCAGCCCCATGGACGGCAGCATCCCAGGCTCCTCTGTCCTCCACCATCTCCCAGAGTTTGCTCAAACACATGTTTTCACTGAGTCAGTGACACCATCCAACCATCTCATCCTCTGTTGCCCCCTTCTCCTCCTGCCCTCAATCTCTCCTAGCATCAGGATTTTTTCCAATGAGTTGGCTCTTCATATCAGGTGGCCAAAGTATTAGAGCTTCAGCTACAATAACAGATCATCTAATGAATATTCAGGGTTGATTTCCTTTAAAATTGAGCAGTTTGAGCTCCTTGCAGTTAAAGGAACTCTCAAGAGTCTTCTCCAGGACCACAATTCAAAAGCATCAGTGCTTCAGTGCTCAGCCTTCTTTATGGTCCAACTCTGTATGGGATTTTCCAGGGAAGAACACTAGAGTAGGTTGCCATTTTCTTTTCCAGGGGAACTTCCCAACCCAGAAATTGAACCTTGGTCTCCTGCATTGGCAGGCAGATTCTTTACCACTGAGCTACCTGGGAAGCCCATTCTGATAAAGTTACATATGCATATAAATACAAAACTACATCTAAGAATACCCTAAATGTCTTCAACACGAAATTGCTTTAATAAATCATTGTGAGTGCATGATACAGAATGAAGTAGGCAAAAACAAAGAGGCAATGTTGCATACTTAGCACAGAGCAATCTCTGGGTTATAATGATCTCAATAAAAGAAATGTAAAGCATCAGCTATATGTCAGGGGCTAATCTAGAAGCTTTACCTACTTATATATAGTTTTATATTTATAATATATTTATATATTTATATTTAACTAACATAATCCTTACCACAACCTTATAGTTACTATTACTATTATCATTATTAAGATCATTTTATAGATGAGGAAACTGGGGCACATTAGAGTTAAATAATTTGTCCATTATGAGGAGGTATATATATATATATTTGTGATCATATATTTTTAAAATATATGATGTATAGTTTATACACATTGGCATTAGTTGCTCTGTCAAGTCTGACTCTTTGTGAGCTCATGAACTGTAGTCCACCAGGTTCCTCTGTCCATGGAATTCTCAAGGCAAGAATACTGGAGTGGATTGCCATTCCCTTCTCAAGGGAATCTTCCTGACTCAGGAATCAAACTCAGTTTTCCTGCATTGCCGGCAGGTTTCTTACTCTCTGAGCCACCATTATATATATATATATATATATGTGTGTGTGTATGTGTGTGTGTGTGTGTATTTCTGTGTCTTTTTCTCTTTGTGTTTTAATGTGAATATTTACATCTACTATATTTTCCAGTTTCTTAATTTTTCTCTTCAGTCAGTAAATATAATTTATTGAGTTCTTAATTTTAATTAATGTTGGTTTTTCTCCAGTTTGGGAATTTCCATTTCTTTAATTCTCTATTAAAACTGTTGATCTTTTCTTCTAACTCTTTGAACCTATTATTCATAGTGATTTTAATGTCCAAGTGATATCATTGTACTTCCTGGGTCTATTTCTAGAGTCTGTTGTTCACCTTGGTTTTTCAGTTATGTGTGTCATCTTCCTTACATCTTATGTTTGATGAGTATAAGATTATATATGAAATATATGAAAATTATGGAGATACATGGGTCCTCTAGATGATGTTGTTTTCTTCTAGAGAGGATCTACTTTTTCAGGGCTGCTAGGCAAGAAGCATAGCAATCTCAAATAAACCTTATTCCAATCAGAAAGTGAGATAAATCAAGTTGTTCCTCAGTTTTTGTTAGAACTGGTCTATTTGTGATTCATTCTTACTCCTAAGATTTAGCCCTTTGGAGTCCTAACTCAAAGCCTGGGTATACCTTGGGATCTTCTTTCTTAACGAGATCTGAACTTTCTTTTTTTTTTCATAGTCTTATGAGTCTATTGAAAACTCTGTTCAGCCTCTTGGACTCTGAGTCACTTCCTTAGAAACATTCATTAGCCTTGAGGTAGAAACTGGCCTCATCTACTGACCTTACAGTTTTATCTCTCTGGTATTCCCTTTTCCCCTAACTCTTGGCCTTGGAATTTCTCAGAACCTTGAAAACACTCCAGCACCTTCAAAGAGGTTTTTTGCTTTTTGTTATTTAAAATATATATACTTCCTTTGACTTTTCTGATTGTTCTCAGAGAAAAGGTTGGTTGAAAACAACTTAGCAGTCAACCATTAGATACATTTTTAAGTGGGGGATAAAAAGAACAAAATAGAATTCAGTCAGGAAAACTTCCCAACCCAGACAGTTCAATAGAGGAAATAAGAGGAAAGTCATTTTAAATGAGTTGAATGAGCTAAAAGAGCAAATAGATGATCTGGAGATCAAAGATATGAGCTGGAGGAACGGAAGGATGTGAAATGATTGAGGCTCAGGAATCACACTACCTGTCCAGAGTTGGGACAATGGCCTACCCATTGGAAGCTGGTATCGCAGAGGCATAGAGGGCCAGGGACCCTGCTCAGTGGTGAGGAGGTAGAGAGGAACCAGTCCCCTGAATATCTCCTCTTCCTGCCTTTGAGTTGCTTGCCAGTGACTCTTTTTTGTGTGTGAATATGTGAAAAAAATCTTAATCTGAAAGAGAGTTGGTGCCAAATAAGCTCCCCTAGATATTTTGAATCAACGTGTGTCTAGAAACAAAACAGTTTGTTAGAGAGAAAACAAGTTTCTTGGTAGAAGGGCATAGGGCTGGAGTGTTTGACAACTGGATGATGAAGTAAAGTGACTAGGTCTAAAAAATCCAAAGGTTACAGGATAGAGAAGTTATCTGACTTTTATTTAATACATGAGAAGTTTCTACCTAAACCTAGTCCTTCATTTTGAGAGGACTCAGACTGAAACTTTTAAGGATGACATAGTTTCCTCTACAGTGATGAAGAGCAATATAGAAACTACCGTGTATGAAATAGATAACCAAGGAGAACCCAGCGCCTCTTATTGACCAAACTTCACAAAAGGCAGTGGCCAGGGCAGCCCGCGGAGAGCAGAGGAAGACAGGTGTGAATCTGAGACCAAACAGGCGATGGCAGGCCAGCATGCCCTCTTGGAAAGACTCTTCAGAAATTAGTAGCAGTGGCTGCTTCTGGGGTGGAGGAGGATGGAGGGAACCGGATTGAGAGACACTTATCTCATGCATGTATTGCATAGTAAAGGTAAATACACAACCATGAAAACTCAGGTCAAACCTTCAGTGGCTCCCATCAGCCGTAGCCGCATGTCTCAAACTTTGGGGTGCACTGAAATTACCCACCGTCCTGGAGAGAATGCAGATCCTGTGAACCGGTGGCTCTGGCTCTGGGTCTCAGAAAACTGCATTTAAACAACCCTCTCAGCTGATATGATTCTGATGTGGTTGGTCCACATCAGAGAAATGAGAAACAGTGGCCGGCAGGACAGAACCCGGGCTCCTTCAGAATGACAGGCATGACCACGTCCTTGTTGGACCTTTCCCTATCAGCAAGGGCAGAGCCTGGCCTTCTCTTGTCTCCTGCCTCCTGCCCTTGGTCATCCTAATTCTCCCCGCGTTTGGTTCTGATAATGAACTCTTGTGTGTGCTTTCTTCATTAGCACCCAAGGACAGGAGACTTTTCTTGTTTATATTAAATCCTAGAAATGAGTGCATTGTCCTTGGCACATAGGGCGTTCCCAATGTGTGTAGGTTACATGGACTGACTGATAGTTCTCAGAGAAAGGAGGAATCTGGGTCTGCTGAGGTGCCCAGAAATGGTTTCCTCAGAGGAGAGGTTGCCTTAGACAACAGAGTGGAAAGGAAAATGCATTCCAGGCTGGGGAAAGGGAATACTCACAGGCACCAAAGGCACGCAGGCTCATTTCTATTAGTGAGCAACCCTGGCGATGAATATAAAGTGCTTTGGTTTGTTTCTTTTTTTTTTAGACAAATTCCCTAAAACCACACTCGGTAGGTCGCGTATCCCCCCTATCTGGGGCCATAACTTCCCCAGATGTTAATGAGTACTTCCAGCATTGATCAAGGGGAGAGAGACCCCTACGGGTTTATAAAACATGCAGATGACTGGTTTTTAACGAATGCAAAATATCAAACAAAAGCAGCAGCACAAGCCAGTTACTCATGCATAGTGAAGTTCCCAGGGAAAAAGAAGCAAATAAATACGAAAAAAAAATACCTTGGCTGGAACCATTCCTAATAGGCAATGGACAATTGGGAACAGCAGGGGGATGCAGGGACACGGGAGCAAATAGCAAATACATTTGGAAGATATCTGCGCAAGTGAGATCAAGGCAGCACCAAATGGCCCTCTGGCTTTTGTTTCTCCGAGGAGATGGGGCCGTGTTCAGCACTCCCTGACACAAATGTACAGGGCGAAGCTTCTGTCTGCTGGGTGGGTGGGTGGGGGCCGTGATGAAACAGGAAGATTGGGGCGAACCTATAGCAAGAAGACAGCAATTCTAGACCTGGGGGTGTTCCAGTGGGGCTTTCACGTGTCCCGTTTGGAGCTAGAAGTCTGTTTGGACCTGGACTTTGCCTTCCTTATGTGTGGATAGGACTTGGCCTGACCCAGATCTTGTATTTTCACAGAAACCAAATGTAAGCTTTTCACAAAATTTCCAAGTGGGATCCTCTATATACAAAGTCACGGTATTTGTGTATGTAGGCGTGTGTATTCAAGGGGATAATCTGTGACGTGTAAACAGTTTTGTAACCTTGTTTTAGCATGCCTTCATTTTTTTAATATACCTGGAGTTTCAAACCGAACGTAGCCTGGGCCCCTTTCAACCCTTCTCTGCTGGAGCAGTTTTCTGCTCGGGTGGTGCAGATGGCATGATCTCAGAAGCACTGGGAGGGCCCTCGACCCCCTCCAGCCCCTACAACCCTCACACACCTGCTTAATGATGCTTGGAATCCCTTTGTCAGGGCGTACTGTCTCTTTCCAAATTAGGAAATGAGCCTTAAGTTGCAGACTCCCCAGAGAGAGAAGCCCCAAGTCCTCAGGTTCGCTTGGAGGTGTCAATGGTGTCTCCGAGCCTGCTCTGGGGAGCAGGTTTCCTTGGGGCAGCTCTCCTCACATACTTCACCAAAACGTCCCTCAAGGCAGCAGCAGGGAAGGTAGAGCCTGTCTGCAGGCTTATGCAGGGAGGACACAATAGGTGGGAAATGTCTGTGAAGTCGCGTGTTTTAGCTTAAAATTTCCTGCGCAGGTTGAACTCCTCCTCATAAACTCATGTTTCTTTGAATATGAACCGGTGTCTGCAAGGTACACGTTGATGCTTCTCCTAGATCCTCTAGTGAAGACTGGCGTATTCACTGTCCAGCTGTCAGGAACATAGCTGTTGACAGTTCATAGCTGAGTGGCTTGCTGGACACTGACCTAGGCTGCAGGGACCTGCCATGCTCACGGTTATCCCCCTCTCAAGGGGTGGTCCATTGCTGATGACTGGCTGATCGGAAATACAAAAGCCCAGCCCTCTTGCCTCAACTTGGGACAACTCTGAAGGGCCATTTCTAGAGGATCAGCCGACACTTTCTTTGTCACCACCTTGAGCACCAGTTACTTCCTTTAGGTGATCCTGCCTTCTTCACTTCTCCTGAGAGCATTCCCCAATCAGATACTGGCATGCCACTCACCATCTCAGTCTGGTTCCAGGGAACCCATCCTATGATAAGTGCACCAGTTGTAATCCTCAAAATCAGAATCCAAGATAGGGATTTGGAGGTGATTGGCTGGCAATGAGAATCCCCACCCCTGCTGGCTAGTGGAGTACAGATATCCCCAGGCATGCTGTGTGCTTCGTTGCTCTGTCATGTCTGACTCTTTGCCACCCCATGCACTGTAGCTCAGCAGGCTCCTTTTTCCATGGGGATTCTCCAGGCAAGGATACTGGAGTGGATTTCCATGCCCTCCTCCAGGGGATCTTCCCAACCCAGGGATCAAACCCAGGTCTCCCGCATTGCAGGCGGGTTCTTTGGTGTCTGAGCCACCAGGGAAGCAGGGCAACTGCTGAGACATGTAACAGTGGTGAACTGGTGCAGGATCCCAATGGAACAGGAAAGATGGACCACTGTAAAAGCTGATGCTGGAGAAGGATGAGTAAAAGTAACCACAAGGAATATGGAAGAGGAAGGCTGTTGCTAAGAACCATTGGCCTATTGACAAGGTTCGGGGTGACTGATCACCTATTCTAAGTGAAGTGTGAAGACCACAGGGCCTTGGGAGCAGAGATTACAGGCACAGCCCTGAAGGTAAGAGTAGGAGAGCTTCAGAGAAAATGGAACGCTCAGCCCAACAAGCCTACATCCTGGTCAGGGTCCCAAATCATAAGGAGTGAGACCCTGAGACTTGGAACAGGGACATCTAGGTTGATGTCACTAAGAACCTTGAACTCGCAGACTCCACTGAACTGCAGGGCCTGCAACAGTTTGTTACTCCTCTCCTTTTACAAAATCTAGGAGTGGTTTTCTGTACCTGCTCAGGCTGAAGTTTCGAATGTCACAGGTGTCCCATGAAACAATGTTTGTCCCCATTAGGTCTAACCTCCTCCGTTCCTGTAATCAGACCAGTCACGAGGGCCACGTCCTGACCCAGCTAGACTGAGTATACACTGGACCTATGAGAGCAGAAGGTGGGCAACCATGCTAATAAATACTATCAGAAACAAAGAAAATACTGGCCCCTGGAGTGATGGGCAGTGGGCCACGGAGTTGTATGAAGGAGAGTTTATCAATAGGGGAATAATCTCCCATTTGTTATCCAGGGTTAACACCCCAGCAAGAACCCAGGAGACAGTGCTCAAAGGCAGCCAGGATGGTTCTTGAAGTATAGAAAAAGTGATGGCCCACAGCTGGCTCTGCCAGAAATCCCATGTCAAATGGCAGAGGAAGGGGTCAAAATACTCGAATGAATGAGCATGTGTATTCATTTGCTAGGGCTGCCATAGCAAAATATCAGACCCCAGGTGGCTTACAACAATAGAAATGTATTGTCTCACGGTTTAGAAGGTCATAGTCTGAAAGCAGCATCTTGGCAGGGCCATGCTCCCTCTGAAGGCTCCAGGGAGGGTCTGTCCCAGCCTCTCTTGTGCTTCTGTCAGTTCTATAACTTGTGGCAGCATAACTCCAGTCTTCACATGACTTTCTCCCTCTGTCTTCACATCATCCTCTCTCTGTTCGTGTCTGCCTCTAGATCCAGATTTCTTGTCTTTATAAAGACACCAGTTGTATTGCATTAGGGTCCATCATAATGACCTCATCCCAATATCATCATCTTCAAAAATCCTGTTTGAAGGGTCTCCTTATGTCTCCTGCATTGGCAGGTAGGTTTGGGAAGGTAGCAAAAGGAAAAAGCTAATACTGACAGAGAGCTTCCCTTGTGGCTCAGTGGTGAAGAATCCACTTGCCAATGCAGGGTGCGCGAGTTTGATTCCTGAGTCGGGAAGATCTCTTAGAGAAGGAAGTGGCTATCCACTCTAGTATTCTTGCCTGGGTAATCCCATGTTCAGAGGAGCCTGGTGGGCTACAGTCTGTGGAGTTGCAAAAGAATCAGACATGACTTAGCGACAAAACACCACCAACAACAATACCAACAAACTCCAGGAAGATGTATACCACTTTCATCAGTGACAGGCTCCATATGGGTCTATTGCCCCACATCTCCAATGTTATAAAAAGAAGGACCCTGGGCATCTTCAGGCTATGTGTATATCAGGGGACAGCCATGTGGCTTAGACATTGCTTAACAAGTGTTGATGAAAAAAATTGATGTCAACCTAAGAAAGAAATGGAAAATTTTACTCGAGTCAAATTGAGGATTATAACCTGGGGAGCAGTCTTTCAGAAAGCTCTAAGGATTACTCTGCCTGTTAGAAGTCAAAGCACAGGTACATGTATTTGAGACAGATGGTTATGCATTAAATGATGTTTTATTGACAGTTTACATGATCCAGGTTTACACAAACAACACAGATGGTGGGTCATCGTGGTCCCCGACAAGATTAAGATAGAAAGCTGTCTCTTAAGGAGGTCTAGTTAAAGCAGAAGCACAACTAACATGAATGAGGAGGATGGAGGCCCAAAGAGGCCAAGAAAAATGTTTTCAAGTTTTCTCATCTTGCCATAAAATATGACTTCTATTTCATCACAAGGAAGAAAGATTTAGAGGAAGGAGTTGGATGGAGTGACTTGGACCCTAGCTGACAAAAGAACATTTTCCTGAGAAAACACTGTTGCAATGCCTTCATGGTTTTCTTTCCTCTTTTGTTAGGTCAACGAGGACACGAAGGCCAGAGGGCTGGGGTGGACAAGATGCCTGGGAGGAAGGCAGTGCAGGGCGTGAGGATGCTTGTCTGGGAGCAGCTGGATTAATAAGAAGAGACAAAGGGAGTTCAGTGCTCAGATAGCCAAAGCACTGCATTATAAAGACTACTAAAGTCAGAATGGGAGTGAGGAAGCACACTAAAGTGGGTTTTTTTGTTTTTCACTTGAAATTGTTACAACCCGGTCCAGGCTTACTGAGCAGTTTGTGGTTTGGGCCTCACCACTTAGTGATTGTTTCCCTTGTAGCTCAGTCAGTAAAGAATTTGCCTGCAATGCAGCAGACCTGGCTTCAATTTCTGGGTTTGGAAGATCCCCTGGAAAAGAAAATGGAAACCCACGCCAGTATTCTTGCCTGGAAAATCCCACGGACACAGGAGCCTGGAAGGTTACAGTCTGTGGGGTTGCAAGAGTCGAACACGACTGAGCGACTAAGCACACACACACACACACTTAGTGATTATAAGCTCAAGGCTCCTGATGCCAAACGGTCCGTAGGTATTTTTCAAGCCCTGCGCTCAAGGCACTAAGCACTTCATTGCCCTTATAGATGTCCCTGCCTTTCCTGAGCCCTCTGCTTTGTTTCACACAGGAGGGCATCCCTCCTCTGGGATGTTCGTTCTGCACTTGGGAATTGGTCAGAGCAAGTTCAAGATGAGACGGGGGAAACAGGCTCAAGGGTCCAGCACCTGCAACCTGCCTGGTGTTGCCAAGGCTGAGGTCTGCCCCAGGTCTGCTATCCCTGTCACATTTCATTCCACTGCCTTGAGGGGGTCTGTTCCATGTGTGTCAGTTGACCATGTACATTTCCTAGCAGCAGGAAAGCTCTGGATGCAACTGGCAGACGGTGGCTGTGCAGCCTGCGTGGGGAAGCTGCAAGAAGTGGGCAAGGCCTGGCATGCAACGATGTCCATCTTCCCCTGGTCATCCTTGCCTGGGCCACAGGTTCTAGTCTCCAGCATAGTTAGGAGTGCTGGCCAGGTGACTGGTCCCGGCCAATGGAATGTGACAGACGGTACAAGGCACCACTTCTATGATCGACCCATTAGGACACCCCACCACACCCTCATCTCCACCTCCATCCTTGCTCCAAGATTCTTATTCTATTTCCTATTCAGTAGCCTGGAGCCAGATGATGGATGACCTTATCCACAAGATGGAGGGAACGGAGTCCCTGAAAGACCCCTCTGCAGAGCAAAGAAATGTCCCTTCCCATCATCCCCGCCCACCTGCCGACACCCTCTGACCAGATCAAATGAACTTATTATCTTAAGCCATCAGCTTTTGTGCTTTTGAGACCTGTGAGCCAGTCCTGACTAGAGACAAAGCTAGAGGGAGAAGAGGGCAGGGCCAGTGTGCTTAGGGAGCTAAAATAGGTGATTAAGGAATTTTATATCTTCTTATGAGAAAAATGGGTCTTGAAGGCTTTCAAGCCAAGGAGAAACCTACATGCCATCAAATATCCATCCTGGCTTGGAGGAGGGATGAAAAGGAGCCAGGCTGGAGGCAAGAGATACTAGAATAGTGGGAAGCTAGAGCGGTCTTGCAGGGGAAGATGAACCCTGTTCCAAAGCTGAGGCAGGAGAAATGGGCTTGGAAGCAAGAAAGCCAAGAGGCGAGGCAGGAAGGATCTGCAGGACCCGGGATCCAATGCATGTAGCATCAAGGGAAGTTTGGGGGGGCCTTGAGAAGGACTGAGCATCTCGGGAGAAGCCATTTTGGGAGAAAGAAGATGACTTCATGTTTGAACAGATGGACTTGAGTGGGTCAGCACCATGGGAGGAGATGTGCAGCTCCTATGGGGAATGTTATCATGAAGTTGAAGACAGGGTCAGAAGTGACACGGTCTGAAATGGAGGCATCTGTAAGACCCCTTAGGAGGAGACAAACTCCGAGTGTTCTGACTCCAGGCCCTGGCCTGCACCCCAGTATAAATCCAACTTCATTGTTCAACATTCTCAGAGGTAGAAATGTGCCAAAAGACAATCAATGTTACCATGAAGGTGTTTGATGATGACTGTGGAGGTGGCTCTCACTCAACACTGAACAAAACCTGGGCTCGGTGTTCACGTTTCCCACAGGAACGAGAGACTGGAGGGTAGACCTGTTCCAGCAAGTAGTTACTGCAGGGTGGTGGCAATTCACCAACAGAGGGGAATGTAATCCTGGCCCTGAGAACAGCTAAAATTTCTCGATTCTGAACGAAACAAGACATGGAAACAAAGCCCTGTGTAAATGCCATTAGTGCTTTCACAGTGATGAAATAAAATAAAACTTTTAAAATAAATGGTGCTACTAAATAAATGAATCACTTGAAAATGTACATGTGGGATAGCTAAGATAAATTAAAAAACAGATTAACGTAACATCTGTATATTAACATCATCATAAAATGGAATGGCAATGGGGGGAGTGTGTGAGATATTATAAAACAATAATCAGAAATATTATGTCAATTATTGAAAACCCTTTCACTGGCTGAGAGGTGTTACTTAGTCTGCAGCACTTTTATTCCCCCAACTGGTTCTACAGGAAGGGCCTATTCAACACCCTCAAATGCCATCACAGTATAATCCAACCTCAGGTATACCATGGGTTTAATTGATTCTTATTGCCATCAGTAATAACAGATCATGTGATTTGACAGCCGTATAACAGTTAAATACACGTGTTCAGCATGGCCAAAACCATTAGGAGACAATATCCAATTTCTTGCAATATTAATTGCAAAATTAGCACTTGTCAATTTTACATCTGTAGACCAATGCTTTGAAAGACCTTTGAACCCACTTTCCCACCTGAACCTCATGGGAGACCTGGGAAGTTGGAGGAAACAAGCATACAGGGACAGAGAAGATCAGTCATTTCCAGATGGGGAGGGGTTGACTCCAAAGGGAGTTTTGGGAGGTGTGAGGGACCTGGTCTGTATGTTGACTGTGGTTACCCAAGCTCTAGGCATTTGTGAAAACTCAGAACTGTATATCAACAGAATGAATTTTACTTTACACAAAGCAAATCAAATAAAAATTCAATAGCACATGGAAATAAATTAACTTGTAACATTTTTGAAATGTACCAAATTTAAAAGCAAAAACAAACAAAAAATTGACCACACAGAAAGTCAGTGCTTATTAATGGTTGCTATGGAAAGCTATATATTGTCTTATTTAGCACCATTGATTCCTTAGTTCACAACTCATTAATAATATGACTAGAAAGATGAGCAGGTCCTTAAGGGACGGGGACAGTGTATAGATGAGGTTCAGTGGGGCAGAGCAAAGGTGAGGCAGTTGGAACAAAGAGCACTTCTCTTTAGGAAAGACCTGGATATTGTCAACGCTCCTGAGGATCTAGCATTTCATTTACTATTCCCTTCCAGATCTTGGGTTCCTTTTTTCTTTTTAAACATTTGGTCAAAAACAAAAGGACCCCAACGATCTTCACTGTTGATTCAAACAGCAGCACATGGTAGGTGTTATTATCACCATCTCACAGATAGGAAAACTGAAGCCAGAAAGACTGACAAGAATCAATGCCTTGAAGCTCATAAGGGCTAATCTTTGCTAAGAACCTAGTCCACTAACACCAAAGTCCACGCAGCTGGAACAAGGCAGGAGACATTCCAAGAGTCCAGAAGAGCCCTTTCACTTTCCAGTTTGTCTGTTAATCAGGATAGCTGTGTGAACAGAACTTCTGAATTCAGCGAGAAGCTGGGCATAGACTGTAAGAGAGGACATTGGAGACAGACTATCTTGGCTTTCTTTGAGTTGTTGTGGAGAATCATTCAGCCTTTGGCAGGTGGAGGTGGGGAATGTAGGATTAGACCAAGTACAAGGTACAGCTCACTCCTGTCGTGATACTGTTTCTATTCCCTCCTTCCCAGAGCCCTGCCTTCCTACTCAAGCGAAGATAAGAATTAATGAAATGGCAAGAATTTAAGCCTCTGTGATTGACTAGTGGAGATGTCATACAGCATCTCTAAAATAAATCATACAAATTAGAAACATCCAGAACACAGGTATTCAGTCTCTGAAGACCCCCGAGTGGGCTGCATCTGACAAGCCTCTTACGCTTCTCATTCACTCACTCATTTAGTTAGTCAGCCAGTATTTTAGTTGATCCACAAGCAAACTTATTAAGTGCCCAATATGTGCCAACCTTAGCCCAGAGGACCACAGAAACCAGGCTCCACTATTAATATTGGAGAGGATACACTGGCAGTGACTTTAGGCAGGATAAGCCAGTGACAACAGTTTATCACGTATCTCCTTGGTTATTAATAAACTTGGTATTTCTTGAAAAGGAATTCTAATTCTTACATACCTCACAGACATGTCAGGAGGATCAATTAGCTGATGTTCATTTGAGACTGAACAAAGAAATAGAAAAATGAGAAGCTCTATAAATGAGCCTCTTCTCTGTTATTAACAATGCTATTATCATCATCACCATCATCATTATTTCTGCTGAGTTACTGCTTCATAAAACTATTCCTACATCTTCAATCAGGGGAGAATCAGCCTGAATAGAGCCTATAAATTAAGGAATTAGGAGATACTCATCTAAGTGTGGGGAGTTTCTTGGTTAACCATCAAATCGCCCCCTAAAACTTCACATTTCTGTCACTGAGTCTATTTGACACTGAGAGTGGCCTAACATGAAAGTGAAATGTGAGATAAAATCTTACAATCTATCCACTTTCTTGTAATCCACCTCCAAATCTTCAACAGCTACATTGATGCTATCTTTTCTTCTATATCTTTAAATTCTCTAGTCATTCATGAAATTTTCCACCAAAGCACCATCATCAGAGACTGCAGCTGAATGGTCAAGGATAAAGTGACAGTATCTATGCCCTGTGCCCTGTTGGCACAAATGTCAAAAGGTACCGAAAGTCTGCTCCAGGAAGATGTTGAGGGAAAAGGATGACCCAGAGTGTAGTGATGGCAATGAGGTTGAATGACAGCTGGGAGAGCTGTCCAAGGTACCACACAGTGGTTCAGCTGGGAAAGGGCACAGGTGATGAAGCTTGGGAAGAAGGCTGTAAGATGGTGGCCCTCAGGAGGAAAGATCTCATTGTCCCTTTGCTCTGGGACAGTGACATCCTATAATAGTCACAGCCACAATGTGTCAAGAGAGACCTGAGGGAGCACAAAGTTAATCCTGGTGTTAAAGGGTTAGGTGAAAGTGATTGCCCAAGGACACATAAGATAGGACTCTGAAAGTGTTCCCAAGCCCCTCCTCTTCCAAGAAGCCCCTCCTGACTCAATTTCTCCCTCTTCTTCACACCTGAAGTTACTTATTCAGACTATCTTCTGTTACATTTGGTAAGCTCCATAAGGGCAGGTATGGTGTCTATTGGTTTAGCATATATTCCCAGTGCCTAAAGTAGGGAGTGACTCTGTGTATATGTGTGGGTGTTTTGTGTGTCTCTGAATGGGAGCAAAGGTGGTGCATGTACCACCAACTTTCAAGTGTTCGTGCCTTGTCTCCTTTCTTGGAAAACACAACAGCCTTCCCCCCTCCCTCCCTTTGTCCTCAGTACAGCATTTTATTCAGAGTGATCATTTGCTTTACATGTGATGACAATTTGTTGACTTCAAAAGAATTTACAACAAAGCAGTGATAATCATACCTACATCATTCTAGTACTATTTAATTTTAAATGCCTTTGCATGAGTGAAAATTAATTGTTCATTTTTATCACATTACGCATTACAAAGCTCTCTTAAATGCACATTAGTTAGCACATAAATTAAGTTGGCAGGCATTTTTGTCTCTTATAGGAAAACAGGAAGACAATGCACTTAGTGGAGAGGGACTTCAATTTGAGGAGGTCCATCACTCCTTCTAACAGGGTACAAGAGAAAGACAGAGTTGAGATAGAATTTAAGCACTGCCACCTACTCGCTAGCTCCCTGAAGAAGCTTCATAAATTCTCTCTATCTCAGATTCCTTATCCAGAAAAGTAGCATAATAATACCACTTTTCTACAGCTGGTGGTGAAAATTAGGGAGACAACCTGGGCTGGCCTAGCACACAGAAGCCATTCAATAAACGTCAGTTCTCTTCTTGGTTGGGAAAAGCTTCTTGGAAGAGCCAAGGCTTAAAACTCTTCTGAGTGTTGAGACCAGATCCAGACATCAGCCTAGTGCTTACCCCTTGGATATATATCCCCTCTGCCTGACTTCTTTTCTTGGGAAGGTTAAACAACACCAACGCCAGCTTCATACCAACTTTCTGCAGCATGCTGGCTTGTTCCCCCTCTGCCTTCCATCTCTCCCGTTTTAAACTCTTGAAAAAAATAATCCCTCCATCGGTCTCTATTTATGTCTGTTTTTCTAAAAAACCTCTTGTGAAATGCAAAGTTTTCATAACAGGAAAATGATCATTTGGTGGCTTACAGAGTAGTAAAATCTAGGTGGGAAGTTGCACAGACACCAAAATACCAGGCTCATTTGACTCTTATAGTGAAGAAATGAAATATTTAATAAGCAAAAACTTCAGGAAATGTAAATTAGGTTTTCCCTTCCCTTCCTTCTCCAACAGAAATTAAACAACTTTTACATACCATGCAGTCTTCAGTCGAGGAAGCTAATGATGTCCCCGATGCCCTCTTCATCTGATCAAATTTCATTGTCTGTGTCAGGCTGCCAATTAAGGCATGGCTCTCCTATTGCACAAACTACCCAAGCCACCCTAAAGGTTAATTGAATCATGTACAGGCAATGCTCTGGTGGACAGAAGACTTTAGAATTCCCTTCAGTAACTGGACCAGTTGGAAGAACAAATGAGAAAATACTGTAATAGCTGTGCAGCCAAAGAGGAAGCTCCTGGTAGAGAAGAAGTGACAGAACCTGTCTTCCTGCCTCAGCCCTTGTGCCTCTCCTGTTCAGGTTTTTCCTGCCACTTCTTTCAAGATCTTAGAAGCCTCTTCCATTTCTACTCCTCTCTATGTAATGTTGTTTGCTGAGAAAGGCAGAAATTGTTTGAGGCAGCTCCATCCTGGGGATTGGGTCTGACCCAGAGGGCCAGCTGTAGCTTGGCTTCCAGAGCAAGCCTTCCACCAAAAACTTGCCATTTCCAATGCACTTCCTTAAAATGAACATCATACCGCATGGAGGATCATCTCTAAGATAATATATTTATGTGTTTGTGGTCCTCCTTTAGGCTAAAAATTATGATCTGGACACAGAACAAACTGCAGTTTTCAGGATTTGCTGAATAAGTAACTAGATCATAGAATCATGGACTCTTGGAAATGGGAAGTTCCCTTGAGATCTGTCACTTGGTCCTCGGACCACAGATGAGGACCCTTGGGTCAGAGAGGAAGCCTGGCTTTCCCAAGTGCATAAGGACATGAAGGAAAAGAACTGTTGTAGAAGCCCAGTCTCCCGAATGAGGTCAATTCTACAAACAGAACTAGATTATTCAATCCTTCTTGTGAATATGCTTCAAGCTCAGTCACCTCGGGGACAGCTATCTGTATACAAACACTGAAGGTACTATGGAGAACTTTACGAGTTCATTAAATCAGATCCCTAAGGGCCTCCCCTCAATGGCATCCTTAGTCCCCAGTAATGTCTTATAAAACAATTTGCTCTTTTGGATTTTGTTCAGACTGCTGTTTCCCACAATTCATCTAAATGGATAATGTCCAGTGGTTAACAAGACTGACAGTTTAGATGAGGCTTAAATTATGGCTGCTCTCAAGAAGACAGCTTTTGGGAGGGTGTGTCGAGAAGACTGTGGCAAGGGGATTCAAAATGGAGACTACATTATAGGCTCAGAGTCAGAGATCTCAGTGATGAATGGTCCTTAAAGGCGGGAGTGGGTTGCCATTTCCTTCTCCAGGGGATCTTCCTGACCTGGGGATCAAACTCAGGTCTCCCTCATTGCAGGCAGACTGTTAACTGTCTGAGCCACCAGGGAAGGCTCCTCAAAGGCCGCCTTATCCAATAACACCCAGCAGAGTTCCTGGGCCTCGATGGGTAGCTGGTAAAAACAAACAAAAATGGATGGATAGATAGTTGAATATACATACATATGTATATATGCATGGATGGATGGTTGAGTTTCCCAATCCCTACCCTCCAAGGGCCAAAAGGTGATTTGTTACTCTTCACAGTGGTGTGGGATTACCAACTGGAGCTGGCCTGGACAACTTCAGTCAGCTCTGACTGTTAGAAGTCTCATCCTGACATGAAGCCCGACACTGTTCATGGCTTACAGTGTCTGAGGTATCATCTCTGTTTTGAAGGACAACCCAGAGTGAATATATCTCTCTTCCTTACAACAATCCTTTACCTATTTAAAAACAGTCACCAGGTATACCCAAATTTTCTCTTCTCTAAGTTAAATGGTTGAATTCCTTCAACTGTTCATCTAAGGACATATCTTCCTTGTGAGATTATCTTAAACATTAAATTAGATGTCTACTAAGTGCATAGCATATACTTTTTTACTGGCTCTGTAAAAAAGTAAATATTATTATTGTTATAAGACCCCTGATCCCAAAGTACCCCAATATGATAAAGTAAGCTCAGTCCCTGCTGACATTCTCCATAAGGTTTAGTTGTTGAATAGACCAGCCTGAGCTGATATGGAGCATAAAGACCACAGGCAGACACAAGGAACATTGTGTCAAGGCCCTGGAGCTCTACCACATGGATCAGAATAGGATTATTCAAAGCAGGGAGGGACAGGAATCCATGAAATGAATATTCTGAAACTCTGTCTTGGATGAAGCATAGCTTTGAGCAGCAAATTTTAATAAGATTGGCCAGTAAACTTTGGAGTCTCTTCAGTTCAGTTAAGTCACTTAGTCGTGTCCAACTTTGTGAGCCCATGGACTGCAGCGTGTCAGGCTTGCCGTCCATCACCATCTCCTAGATTTTGCTCAATCTCATATCCATCCAGTTGGTGATACCACTGACCATCTCATCCTCTGTCATCCCCTTCTCCTCCTGCCAGGAAGAGAGGAAGGCAGGAGGAGAAGGGAGTCTCTTAACAAATCCATTTTAAGTGGGAAGCTCAATCACTCTGACTCTGACAGTGTCTTAGTCCCAGAGTGGTTAGTATTCTCTGGATGTGTTCTTGTTTGTCATTCTTCTTTTCAAAAGGACCAGACCAAGATTCAAACTTCCTACATGGCCAACTTGGTCTCTTTGGCAAAAATCACTGGCTGTTGATGAACATCCAGCATCCCTGTTTTCTATTCAGGTTCACGGCTGACTCTGTTTCCCAACACTTTTCTGCAGTTAGGTATGGCCATATGGAAGTTTTATCCAATGAAACATGATAGGATGTTGATATATTTCACTTCTAAGTTTTTAAGAGAGGAGATATCATTTCTCTCCTTCATGCCTTCTGCTATCAGCTGTTACAGATGATGACCCAAGTTCTTAGGATTTGACAGGCTCTCAAGAGGTAAGATGCCTGAATCCCTGAGTCACCATGTGGAGCAGAGCTTCCCAATGGCCAGTAACATCAAACTTGCACTGTTACTCACCCAAGAATAAACTTCCATTGTGGTTAATGCCTTGAAGTAGGTGCTGTCATGTTAAAACCCTAAAAATATGGCATTGCCTTAAGGGTCTTGGGATGAACGCTAGAGAAAAAACACTTCAGGCAGGAAACAAGAAGATCTAGCCTAAGCAGTTGCAAAATATATGATAGAACTGTCACATTCAGTAACTTGGAAGTCAGATAAAGTGCTCATAAGACCTGCAGCAAGAAGTAAAGAACTTGAAAAAGAGCTCGAAGGATGGGCTTCATATATCTAAAGTAATAAAGTAAAGGCATGAGTTCTGGCATTTAAGATCAGGCATGGAAGGGAATATAAAGAGCTCAGAAATCTGAGAGTTCACATCATTTGAAAAGTCAACTGCTCCTGAATCAAAAACTGCAAGAGACAGGCTTCTGCCTTCCACTAAAGCCTGTTGCTGAGACGTCTTTGATATAGCCCCCATTAATCTAGGGAAAAGAAGCACAGAAACAGGTCTAAGAACTCTGTCCAGTGTAGAAGTTTGGTTGTGATTCCAAAGTTGGTTAGTCTGTAAAGTTGAATGGAAGTAAGCAGACCAGAAATTTTTAAGGAAGCAGTACTGTCACAAAAGCCATTTAATCCTGTAATAGGATCTCCAAACTGGCATTATCAGAAAGAGGGTTCTGAAAGTTGTGTAGCATCCAAAGGATGCATTCATACCATGCCCACTTCATAAGTGGTCATGAGGCATAATGGACAAGAAGGAAAATCTTAGAAAGCACAGTCAGGCACCACAGAGAACCCTGGACAAAGAAGAAAAATGAACCCAGTCAGGGAAATTCCTCCAGGATAAAGGCCCTTCTCCAGGCCCACCTCACAGGACTCCCCATTGCCACAGATGAGGGACTGTCTGAGAAGCAGAATGCTGCCAATTTTCCCCTTGCCAAATGGAAGTTTCTATTGTATTCTGCTGTTTATTGTAGATTGCGAGTTTGTAAGTGAGGAGTAGAGGTGACTTATCATCAGCCTAAAACAATCACATCCAGACATGTGGCAAGGACTATCCATTACACAAAGGTGCTAGTCTTGAGTCTGGATTCAATAACTGGATAGGATTTGGGGCTATCTCGCCAGGAGAGGGTGGTGCCTATGTGTGGGAAAAGGAATATCCAAAGATAATTGGTGGCCAGAAAGACAGACCACTAGTAGCCTGGCTTCTGCTGGGCCATACGAGGTCATTCTCCTTTGAACCTGCGCACATCTGTAAATCTTCCTGGACAAGGATGCAACACTTTCCACGTGGTCTGACCAAGGCTCTGAACTTGCTATTTCCACTCTTGTGGAAGCTCAGTGAAATTGCAGATGCTCACAGGCCTCCCTTCCTCTATCTGAAGATGATTTCCAGCCACAGAAATGACAAAGCCCACCTACTTCCATGTCCCATCTGGGACATAATTACGTCCACACCAGTTTAGGTCTCTTCCCCTTCCAGTGGATATGGAAGTCCAGAGGCTGTACATCCTCATCAATGCTTGATATTGTCAGTCTTTTTAATTTAGCCATCTGTGGGTTCACAGTGGTATTTTATGCTTTTAATTTGAATTTCTAAGTGATTTTTCACTCCTTTGGAAAAATCACAGCCACTTTAAAAGACAAGAAAACTGAAGATATTTGGTGACTCTGCCCCAGTCTGATAGGAATTCCCAAAGCAGAGTCTAGTCACACAGAGCCAGTCCACACAGTGGGAACATGCATAAAGCCTTCCAATGGGCCACTTCAAAAAAGCAACATCCATTTGAACTACAGTATTTGGGGTTAATTATTTAAAAAGTTTGACCCTGGGGAGGAAAACTAAGATGGCGGAGGAATAGGACGTGGAGAACACTCTCTCCCCAATAAATATACCAAAAGAACTTTTAAAGGCCGAGCAAACTCCAAAAAGCAGGAACTGAAAGCTGGCAGAGGACATCGGGCATCTGGAGAGGCGAC
>ML662445.1:44007356-44117422 GCA_007570785.1 Antilocapra americana
TTTAAGTCCCATTTGACCTTGCTATTTTTTTTTTCTTCTTCTTATTTCTTTTTTCTCCTTTATTTTTATTTTCCGGTTTTTTTTTTTTTTAAGTATTTTTGAGAACCCAGTCTTTACTCTAGATTTTTAATCTTTGCTCATTAGTACCTGGTATCAACTTTGTACCTTTCAAGATCCAAGCACCAGTACCCACTGCTACCTGGGAGCGAGATCATTGGCTTGACTGCTTTCTCCCCATTCTTATCTCTTGCTAGTAACAGTGAGGAAACCTAGACTCACCCACCAGAAAACCACACGAGCCTTTCCGCCCAGGAAACTTCGGCAAACCACGCATCCAACCCCTCCCATAGAGAGGAATCCCCACAATAAAGGGACAACACAGCAAGACAAACAAGATGAAAAGGCAGAGAAATACCCAGCAAGTAAAGGAACAGGATAAATACCCCCTAGACCAAACAAAAGACGAAGAGATAGGAAGTCTACCTGACAAAGAATTCCGAATAATGATAGTGAAAATGATCCAAAACCTGGAAAATAAGTTGGAGTTGCAGCTCAATAACCTGCAGGCAAGGATTGAGAAAATGCAGGTAAGCTTTAACAAGGACTTAGAAGAAATGAAAAAGAGACAAAATACAATGAATAATGCAATAAATGAGATCAAAAACACCCTGGAGGGAACCAACAGTAGAATAACAGAGATAGAAGACAGAATAAGTGAGGTAGAAGACAGAATGACAGAAATAAATGAAACAGAAAGGAAAAATGAAAAAAGAATTAAAAGAAATGAAGACAACCTTAGAGACCTCTGGGACAATATTAAACGCACCAATATTCGAATCATAGGAGTCCCAGAAGAAGAAGACAAAAAGAAAGACCATCAGAAAATTCTTGAAGAGATAATTGTAGAAAACTTCCCTAAATTGGGGAAGCAAATAGCCACTCAGGTCCAAGAAACACAGAGAATCCCAAATAGAATGAACCCCAAGCGGAACACCCCAAGACACATATTAATCAAATTGGCAAATATCAAATACAAAGACCAAATATTAAAAGCAGCAAGGGAGAAGCAAAAGATAACTCACAAGGGGAATCCCATAAGGATAACAGCTGATCTCTCAACAGAAACGCTCCAGGCCAGAAGGGAATGGCAAAACATACTTAAAGTCATGGAAGAAAACAATCTACAACCCCGACTACTCTACCCAGCAAGGATCTCATTCAAATTTGAAGGAGAATTCAAAATTTTCTCAGACAAGCAGAAACTGAGAGAATTCAGCAACACCAAACCAGCCCTCCAACGAATGCTAAAGGATCTTTCCTAGATAGGAAACACCGATGGGATAGATAATCTGGAACCCAAAACAATAAAATAAATGGCAGCGGGATCATACTTATCAATAATTACCTTAAATGTAAACGGGCTGAATGCCCCAACCAAAAGACAAAGACTGGCCGATTGGATACAGAAACAAGACCCCTATATATGTTGTCTACAAGAGACCCACCTCAAACCTAGGGACACATATAGACTGAAAGTTAAAGGCTGGAAAAAGATATTCCATGCAAATAAAGACCAAAAGAAAGCAGGAGTGGCAATACTCATATCTGATAAAGTAGACTTTAAAATAAAGGCAGTGAAAAGAGATAAAGATGGACATTACATAATGATCAAAGGATCAATCGAGGAAGAAGAAATAACAATTATAAATATTTATGCACCTAACATAGGAGCTCCACAGTATGTAAGGCAAATGCTAACAAATATGAAAGGGGAAATCAACAACAACACAATAATAGCAGGAGACTTTAATACACCACTCACACCAATGGATAGATCAACTAGACAGAAAAGTAACAAGGAAATTCAAACTTTAAATGAAACAATAGACCAACTAGACCTAATTGATATCTATAGGTCATTCCACCCCAAAACAAGGAATTTCACCTTTTTCTCAAGTGCACACGGGACCTTCTCCAGGATAGATCACATCCTGGGCCATAAATCTAACCTTGATAAATTCAAAAATATTGAAATCATCCCAAGCATCTTTTCTGACCACAATGCAGTGAGATTAGATATCAACTACAGGAGAAAACCTCTCAAAACTTCCAACATATGGAGGCTCAACAACACACTGCTGAATAACCAACAAATCGCAGAAGAAATTAAAAATGAAATTCAGTTATGCATGGAAACGAATGAAAATGAAAACACAACAGCTCAAAACCTATGGGACACTGTGAAAGCAATGCTAAGGGGAAAGTTCATAGCAATACAAGCTCACCTCAGGAAACAAGAGAAAAATCAAATAAATGACCTTACTATACACCTAAAGCAACTAGAAAGGGAAGAGATGCAGAAGCCCAGGTCTAGTAGAAGGAAAGAAATCTTAAAGATCAGGGCAGAAATTAATGCAAAGGAATCAAAAGTGACCATAGCAAAAATCAACCAAGCCAAAAGCTGGTTCTTTGAGAAGATAAATAAAATTGACAAACCGTTAGCCAGACTCATCAAGAAACAAAGGGAGAAGAACCAAATCAACAGAATTAGAAATGAAAACGGAGAGATCACGACAGAAAACACAGAAATACAAAGGATCATAAGAGACTATTATCAGCAACTATATGCAAATAAACTGGACAATTTGGATGAAATGGACAAATTCCTAGAAAAGTACAACTTTCCAAGACTAAACCAGGAAGAGATAGATAATATTAATAGACCCATCACAAGCACGGAAATTGAAACCGTAATCAGAAATCTTCCAAAAAACAAAAGCCCAGGACCAGATGGCTTCACAGCTGAATTCTACCAAAAATTTAGAGAAGAGCTAACACCTATTCTACTCAAACTCTTCCAGAAAATTGCAGACGAAGGTAAACTTCCAAACTCATTCTATGAGGCCTCCATCACCCTAATTCCAAAACCCGGCAAAGATGCCACAAAAAAAGAAAACTACAGGCCAATATCACTGATGAACTTAGACGCAAAAATCCTCAACAAAATTCTAGCAAATAGAATCCAACAACACATCAAAAAGATCATACATCATGATCAAGTAGGCTTTATCCCAGGGATGCAAGGATTCTTCAATATTCGTAAATCGATCAATGTAATACACCACATTAACAAATTGAAAAATAAAAATCACATGATTATCTCAATAGATGCAGAGAAAGCCTTTGACAAAATTCAACATCCATTTATGATAAAAACCCTCCAAAAAGCAGGAATAGAAGGAACATACCTCAACATAATAAAAGCTATATATGACAAACCCACAGCAAACATTATCCTCAATGGTGAAAAACTGGAAGCATTCCCCCTGAAATCAGGGACAAGACAAGGGTGCCCACTCTCACCACTACTATTCAGCATAGTTTTGGAAGTTTTGGCCACAGCAATCAGAGCAGATAAAGAAATCAAAGGAATACAGATTGGAAAAGAAGAAGTAAAACTCTCTCTGTTTGCAGATGACATGATCCTCTATATTGAAAACCCTAAAGACTCTACGAGAAAATTACTAGAGCTAATCAGTGAATATAGCAAAGTTTCAGGATACAAAATCAACACACAGAAATCCCTGGCATTCCTATACACTAACAGTGAGAAATCAGAAAGAGAAATTAAGGAAACAATCCCATTCACCATCGAAACAAAAAGAATAAAATACTTAGGAGTATTTCTACCTAAAGAATCAAAAGACTTGTATATAGAAAACTATAGAACACTGATGAAAGAAATCAAGGAGGACACAAACAGATGGAGAAATGTACCGTGTTCATGGATTGGAAGAATCAATATAGTGAAAATGAGTATACTACCTAAAGCAATCTATAGATTCAATGCAATTCCTATCAAGCTACCAGAGGTCTTCTTCAAAGAATTAGAACAAATAATTTCTCAATTTGTATGGAAATACAAAAAACCTCGTATAGCCAAAGCAATCTTGAGAAAGAAGAATGGAACTGGCGGAATCAACCTACCTGACTTTAGGCTATACTACAAATCCACAGTCATTAAGACAGTATGGTACTGGCACAAAGACAGAAACATAGATCAATGGAACAGAATAGAAAGCCCAGAGATAAATCCACGCATCTATGGACACCTTATCTTTGACAAAGGAGCCAAGAATATACAATGGAGAAAAGACAACCTCTTTAACAAGTGGTGCTGGGAAAACTGGACAGCCACTTGTAAAAGAATGAAACTAGATCACTTTCTAACACCATACACAAAGATAAACTCAAAATGGATTAAAGATCTAAGCATAAGACCAGAAACTATAAAACTCCTAGAGGATAACATAGGCAAAACACTCTCTGCTATAATCCAAAGCGGGATACTTCATGACCCACCTCCCAGAATATTGGAAATAAAAACACGAATAAACAAATGGGACCTAATTAAAATTAAAAGCTTCTGCACAACAAAGGAAACTATAAGCAAGGTGAAAAGACAGCCTTCAGAATGGGAGAAAATAATAGCCAATGAAGCAACAGACAAACAATTAATCTCAAAAATTTACAAACAACTCCTGCAGCTCCATTCTAGAAAAATAAACAACCCAATTAAAAAGTGGGCCAAAGAACTTAACAGACATTTCTCCAAAGAAGATATAAAAATGGCTAACAAACACATGAAAAGATGCTCAACATCACTCATTATCAGAGAAATGCAAATCAAAACTACAATGAGGTACCACTTTACACCAGTCAGAATGGCTGCCATCCAAAAGTCTACAAGCAATAAATGCTGGAGAGGATGTGGAGAAAAGGGAACCCTCTTACACTGTTGGTGGGAATGCAAACTAGTACAGCCACTATGGAAAACAGTGTGGAGGTTCCTTAAAAAGCTGCAAATAGACCTGCCATATGACCCGGCAATCCCACTGCTGGGCATATACACCGAGGAAACCAGAATTGAAAGAGCCACGTGTACCCCAATGTTCATCGCTGCATTGTTTACAATAGCCAGGACATGGAAGCAACCTAGATGCCCATCAACTGATGAATGGATAAGAAAGCTGTGGTATATATACACAATGGAATATTACTCAGCATTAAAAAAAAATTCATTTGAAGCAATTCTACTCAGATGGACTAAACTGGAGCCCATTATCCAGAGTGAAGTAAGCCAGAAGCAAAAACAACAATACAGTATATTAACGCATATATGTGGAATTTAGAAAGACGGTAATGAGAACCCAACATGGGAGACAACAAAAGGAACGCAGATGTACAGAATAGACTTGTGGACTTTGTGGATGAGGGTAAGGGTGGGATGATATGGGAGAAGGGCATTGAAGCATGTTAATTGTCATGTGTCTAATCAATCGCCAGCCCAGGATTGATGCTCAGGACTGGTGCAGCGAGATTTCCCGGGGGGGAGGGAGGAGGGAGGGGGGACCCGGAGGGGAAGCATATGTAAACCCATGGTGATATCATGACAATGTATGGCAAAAACAATAATAATAAAAAAAAATTTGACCCTGTTACTATTACTTCATAGCAGAATCTCTGGCCATAGAACTTGGTGATCCATAGCAGACTCTAGGGTAAGATGGCCTGAGTTCATTCCATACTTTGACCTCAGCTTCCTCATCTGTAAGAATTAAGAATTAATAAATGTGAAACCTTAGAAAGTGCCTGGCATACATTAAGTACTGAGTTTAGACAAGACGGAAGCACCAGAGATCAAATTGCCAACATCCATTGGGTCATAGAGAAAGCAAGGGAATTTCAGAAAGACATCTACTTCTGCTTCACTGACTACACTAAAGCCTTTGACTGTGATGACAACAAGCTGTGGAATAGTTTTAATGAGATGGGAATACTAGACCAAATTACCTGCCTCCTGAAAAAATGTATGCAGGACAAGAAGCAACAGTTAGAACTGGACATGAAACAAAGGACTGGTTCAAAACTGGTAAAGGAGTACATCAAGGCTGAATACTGTCGCCCTGCTTACTTAACTTCTATGCAGAGTACATCATGTGAAATGCAAGGCTGGATGAAGCACAAGCTGGAATCAGCCAAACCAGGAGAAATATCAACAACTTTAGATATGCAGATGATGCCACTCTAATGGCAGAAACAGAAGAGAAACTAAAGAGCCTCTTGATGAGGCTGAAAGAGGAGAGTCAAAAAGCTGCCTTAAAACACAACATTCAAAAAACTAAGATCATGGCATTTGGTCCCACAACTTCACGGCAAAGAGATGGGGAACAAGTGAAAACAGTGGCAGGTTTTATTTTCTTGGGCTCCAAAATCACTGTGGACAGTGACTGCGAGACAAAATTAAAACATGCTTTCTCCTTGGAAGAAAAGCTATGACAAACCCAGACAGCATATTAAAAAGCAGAGGTGTCGACATAGGTGTGCATAGTCAAAGCTGTGTTTTTTCCAGTGGTCATGTATGGATGTGAGAGTTGGACCGTAAAGAAGGCTGAGTGCCAAAGAATTGATTGGAGAAGACTCTTGAGAGTCCCTTGGACAGCAAGGAGATCCAACCAGTCAACCCTAAAGGAAATCAACCCTGAATATTCATTGGAAGGACTGATGCTGAAGCTGAAGCTCCAATAGTTTGGCCAACTGCTTTGAAGAGCCAACTCATTTGAAAAGACCCTGATGCTGGGAAAGACTGAAAGCAAGAGGAGAAGAGGGTGACAGAGGATGAGATGGTTCGATGGCATCATTGACATAATGGGAATGAGCCTAAGCAAACTCCACAAGAATACTGAAGGACAGGGAGGTCCAGTGTGCTGTAATCCATGGGATTGCAAAGAGTCAGACACGACTTAGTGACTGAACAGCAACGGTGACAGTATCATTTATCCTCCCAAACAGGATATTTGTGAGGCTAAAAGAAAGCCTTTCAATTAAGGCAGCGGGTGTAAACCAATTGTCCCAGATAAATCAGAATGTATATTCTCCATTAAAAAAGTGCCAGAATTTTAAGAATAAAATTCTTAAATATTTTATTTAATTAATGAATTGACCATATCCATATAAGAGTAAATGTCATTATTCTTATTTCACATCTGGGAAAGTCAGATTCATGAGAGGTTAATTAATTTGCCCCTCAAATCACATTGCAGTTGGTAAGCAGGGGAGCTGGGATTCAGACGCAGCATTCTAATTGCGAGGCACCCACCCTCACTGTTGACCTTTCTGCCGTCAAACCCTCAAGACATCTCCCCATATGAATATCTTTTGCTTCTTTGCTTCTCTTTCTTTTTAAAAAAAGTATTAATAAAATTTTTCAGGCCTCAAAAAGTTATAGAGGTCATGAAGGCTCATACACCACCATCCAACTTGGAAATAAAACGTGGCAAAACGATTTGCAATTCCCTGTATCTTGCTCTTAAACCTCATTTGCCTCTCTCCTCCAGAGAAGCAGGACTTATCCTAAGCTAGGCTTTATAATTCCCATGTGAATCTTGATACTATTAATGCATGTGCCTACAAGGGCATACGGTTCAGTTGCACAGGTTTTGAACTCATAAATGGCGGTATGCTATTCCAGTCTCCTGCAACTCTTTTCCCTCACTCAACAGTGGTAAAGCACTGATTCATCTGTGTTTGGGGTCTTGTAGGATTTCACTAAGTGAATACACAATAGTTTATTCCCTCATGATGAATAATTAGACTTCTGATCTTTCGCTATTATAATCAGTGCTCTCAGGAAGTTTCTTGTACATTTGACCTCATGTACAATCTGCAATAGGTTCTGTAGAGAGTAGCCCTAGGAGTGGAGTTACTGGGTATAAGTGTTTGCATATCTTCAACTTTACTGGGTATTTCCAGATTGTTCTCCAGAGTGGTGCTGGCAATTTACCCTTTCACTATTGCAGAGAAGGAGCCAATTTTGACTCAACATTGGAAACTGTTTCTTGACTTGTTTTTCATTGCTTCTGTTATTATCATCATACATAATGGCTTGCTTAAAAGGACTCTGACCCTCTGCCTGACTGTTAACCTAAAGCGCCTTTGTTCAGAACCCTGTCCACCTATAGATGACAAGAAGGAAGGAAGTAACACATCACCTGCCTGAGCCTTGCCATTCTAGGAGATGTTTGCAAGATTAATGGCCTTTTTACTTGCTTCCTCACCTTCCCCCACCTCTGATCTATAAAAGAACCTGGCATACAGACCCCTTACAGATGGTTATTTTGAGGCACTTGTGTGCCATCTTCTCTGGCAGCTGCTTTCCAAATAAAGTCATTTTCCTTGCCTCAACACCTCGTCTCTCAGATTCATTGGCTTATTGTGGGGCGAGCAGAGTGAGCTTGGACTCATTAACACCACTAGCCATGTATTATGACTTAGTATTTCCTCATATTCTCATCAAATACTCTGATGAGACTTCTCTCTTTCCGAAATAATATATTCTGAAAAATAATATTCTGAAATAGTGTCAAAATAGTTTTAATTCCCAGCATTTCTCTGATCACTCTGATTACTAGATAGATCAATTTTCTGTTCATAGGTTTCCTCCTCCATGGAGTAGCAACTTCCCCTTTTCATCTCACTGGGCCTGTATCCCCTTGAGCTTGTCTTCTCTTAAGGAGGCTGCCTTTGCAGGAGAAAGCCATTATTCCTTCTCCCTACCCCACTACAAGAGCCATGTCCTCTTTCAGCTTAAGAGTTGTATGTCATTGCTCTGGAGAAAGTGGCAAGAGAGGATATAAATAACAGAGGGATTATGAATTTGCCAAAATCTTACAAAATGCTTACTTTCAAAATCTTTGCCTCTGGAAAAGATTTCCCATCCTGAGGTGTTTAGACAAAGACTTAAAGAGGTCCTAAAGTTCTCTAGGAGAAAAATGTAAATTCACACCTTCATTTTGTTCATAATCTTAAAACTGTGTTAACATAAGAATTTTCTGGGCCAGTTTTTCACTACTGCTATGTGATTAGAGTGCATACCTTTCTGATTTTATAAATATCTTGGTGCCAAGTGAGACAACCGAACAGATGTAGACCTACAGTTAAGATAATAAGGCTCACAACACATGATTCTGTTATAGATACACAACACTGACTTTTTTAAAAAAGACATTTACTCTCTTATATCAAATTGGAAACAGGTGGTTTCAGGGATGGTTCAGAGATTCAAGGATATTGTCAAAGTTCCATGTTCTTTCCCTCTTTCTGTTCTGCTGTCTGGTGCATAAGGGCTTTCCAAACCTGTTTTGTTGCCTTATAGTTTCAAGAGAATTGCTCCAAGCCCCAGGCATCTCATCCTCCTATACCAAGTCAAAGGGCAAAAGCCAGTGTAGTGCTCATCAGGAGGAAAAGAGAAAATGGTTCCCTTCAAAGTCTTCCAAAAGTCTTTCCTTTATACTCAAACTGGTTGCAAGACCACTCTTCACTGCAAGGGAAGCTAGGAAAGCAAATATCTAACAAACCCCTAGCCTCTGTCAGGGATTCCCTTGTAACTCAGCTGGTAAAGAATCTGCCTGCAATGCAGGAAACCTTGGTTTGATCCCTGGGTTGAGAAGATCCCCTTGATCTTCTCAATACTTTAAAAAAATATATTGCTACTTCTTCTTTCTTCCCATCTTTCCTGAGATGGGAAAGGCTACCCACTCCTGTATTCTGGCCTAGAGAATTCCATGGACTGTATAGTCCATGGGGTCACAAAGAGTCGGACATGACTGAGCAACTTTCACTTTCATTTCCACCTCTGTCAGTCTGATAGAAAGAGAGGAGATGGCTCTGGGGTAAGTGAACTTGAACCAAGTTAAAGCTACATTCTGTCAACAGACACTATTAAAAACAAGTTTTGCAGTGAAACAAGTAGAGAAAACTGTGAACGGAATTCAGTCATCACTCAGAAATTGCAGCCACAGACAGTCCAGTTCAGTTCAGTCGCTCAGTTGTGTTCAACTCTTTGCAATCCTGTGGACTGCAGCACGCCAGGCTTCCCTGTCCATCACCAACTCCTCAAGCTTGCTCAAACTCATGTCCATCGAGTGGTGATGCCATCCAACCATCTCATCCTCTGTCGTCTCCTTCTCCTCCCGCCTTCAAATCTTTCCCAGCATCAGGGTCTTTTCTTAGTCAGTTCTTCGCATCAAGTGGCCAAAGTATTGGAGCTTCAGCTTCAGCATCAATTCAAAACACTGTGCATACATTCAATTAAGCAGCACTGTTTCTTGTTTCTCTGTTTCCCCACCTGCACACACATTTACCCTTTGTAGCATATAAAATCTAGTATGCTTATGCAGTCCAAGTTTGTGCCTTGAATACTTTAAAAATATATATATTGTTACTGCCTCTTTCCTCCTATCTTTCCTGAGGCCCCTCAGCTTAACTCCCTGAATTTTTCATCCCTGGTTTTTTATTGAACACAAACGTGAACTTTCTTCCAGCAAACCTGGATCTCACCTGGCTTTCAATTGCTTTTAAGGTATTTCATCCTGAGGATTTCGTAAATGGAAGTCCCAGGAAGACTGCATTTCATTACAAAAATAGGATTGCAGAGGAGAAAGAGCATAAACTTTGGAGTCAAAAAGAATTGTGTTAAAATTCTGGCTCTAATATTATAGACATCAATAGAATACTAGGAAGATGTTAACAGCTAACTTGGTGCCAATAATTTCAACAACTTAGATAGAATAGACAAATTATTTGAAAGACACAAATGATTAAAACTTACTGGAAAATGATAAAAATGAGCTTACATACAGAACAGAAATAGGCCCACTGACATAGAAAACAAACCAGGATCAGCAAAAGGGAAAGGTAAGAAAGGGATAAATTAGGAGTTTGAGATTAACATATACACACTACTATATATAAAATAGATAACCAACAAGGACCTACTGTATAGCAAAGGGAACTGTATTCAATATTTTGTAATAACCTATGAGGGAAAGGAAACAGAAAAATAAATATGTATATCTGTATGTATGACTGAATCACTTTGGTATGTACTTGAAACTAACACAATACTGTAAATCAACTATATGTCAATAAAAAATTGAAAGTTAAATTTTAAAAAGCTTACTGTAGAAGAAATACAAAATCTAAAAACTCTTATATCTATTAAAGACATTGAATTACTAATATAAAAATAATAACTTTCTTACAAAGAAAATATCAAGAAGAAATAATACCAATCCTCCATAAACTCTTTCAGAAAATAAGGAGGACAAAATACTTTTCAAATCATTTTATGAAGAGAGAATTATCCTGACACCAAAACCAAAGACATTACAGAAAAAGAGAATACAACAGGCTATACCTCATGAACATAGTCATAAAAATCCTTAGCACACTATTAGTAAATTCCATATAATAGCATAGCACAAAAAACCTTTTAAAAAAAGGATAGTACATAAAGACATGAGTTTAGGTAAATTCCGGGAGTTGGTGATGGATAGGAAGGCCTGGCGTGCTGTGATTCATGGGATTGCAGAGAGTCAGACATGACTGAGTGACTGAACTGAGCTGAACTGACATAAAGACCAAGTGGGATTTTTACCCACTTAGTACGGTTATTTTAACATCCAAAAACCAATCAATATACTTCATCATATTAACAGAATAAAGACAGAATACCATATGTTTATCTAAGCAGATACAGTAGAAAATGTAGAAAATACATATGATAAAATTCAATTTATCCATTCATGATTTAAAAAAAAAACTCTTAGCAAACTAGAAATGAAAGGGAAATCCTTAATCTGATAAAGAATATCTACAAAAAATTTATAGTTAACATCATACTTAACAGTAAAATATTGAATAATTTTTTCCTAATATTGTAAACATTGCAAGCAATGATTCACATCATCCCTATTCAACACTGTATTGGAGATCTTGGTTAGTGCAATAAAGCAAGAAAAAGAAATAAAAGGGAGAGGGATCAAGAGAGCAGAGTAGGAAGACCCTGAACTTACTTCCTCTAACAGCTACACCAAATTACAAGCACACACAGAAAAACTATCTATGAAAATGACCTGAAGGTGAGTGGCAAACATTTCCTCAACTAAAAGATATAAAGAAGGAGCCACAGGTAGGAGGAGAGGAGATGCAATAGAGTTAGGACCCACGTTCCCAAGTGATGCTCACAAACAGAAGGGATATCATAACTGCATAGGTCCTTACTGAGGAGGGAGGTGTTCAAGCTCCATATTGAGCTCCCCATCCCAGGGGTCTTGCACCAGGAAGACAAATCCCCAGAAAGTTGGAATTTGAAAACCAGTGGTACTTACATTCAAGAGAGATATAGGAAACAGAGACTTCATTCTTAAAAGGTGCAAGCAGAATCTCATATGCGCTAATCCCAGTGCAGGGGCAGGAGTTTAAAAGACACCTGAGTAAGACCCATACAGGTTTCTCAGGAGACACGTCAGAGAGTCTGGGGATATTCCCATCTCTTTTAAGAATTTTCCACAGTTTGTCATGATCCACACAGTCAAAGGCTTTAGTGTAGTCATTGAAACAGAGGTAGATGTTTTTCTGGGATTCCCTTCCTTTCTCTGCGATTCAGCAAATGTTGGTAATTTGTTTTTTTTTTTATTGTTTTTGCCATACATTGTCATGATATCACCATGGGTTTACATATGCTTCCTCTCCGGAACCCCCCTCCCTCCTCCCTCCCCCCCGGGAAATCTCACTGTACCAGCCCCGAGCATCAATCCTGGGCTGGCGATTGATTAGACACGTGACAATTAACATGTTTCAATGCCCTTCTCCCATATCATCCCACCCTTACCCTCATCCACAAAGTCCACAAGTCTATTCTATACATCTGCGTTCCTTTTGCTGTCTCGCATGTTGAGTTCTCGTTACCGTCTTTCTAAATTCCATATATATGCGTTAATATACTGTATTGTTGTTTTTGCTTCTGGCTTACTTCACTCTGGATAATGGGCTCCAGTTTAGTCCATCTGAGTAGAATTGCTTCAAATGAATTTTTTTTATTGCTGAGTAATATTCCATTGTGTATATGTACCACAGCTTTCTTATCCATTCGTCAGTTGATGGGCATCTAGGTTGCTTCCATGTCCTGGCTATTGTAAACAATGCAGCGATGAACATTGGGGTACACGTGGCTCTTTCAATTCTGGTTTCCGCGGTGTATATGCCCAGCAGTGGGATTGCTGGGTCATATGGCAGGTCTATTTGCAGCTTTTTAAGGAACCTCCACACTGTTTTCCATAGTGGCTGTACTAGTTTGCATTCCCATCAACAGTGTAAGAGGGTTCCCTTTTCTCCACATCCTCTCCAGCATTTATTGCTTGTAGACTTTTGGATGGCAGCCATTCTGACTGGTGTAAAGTGGTACCTCATTGTGGTTTTGATTTGCATTTCTCTGATAATGAGTGATGTTGAGCATCTTTTCATGTGTTTGTTAGCCATTTTTATATCTTCTTTGGAGAAATGTCTGTTAAGTAAAAAAAAATAAAAATAAAAAAATAAAGTGAAGAACTACAGAATCAAAAAAAAAATAAAGGCTTATTAAACGTTTTCCTTAAAATATTTGTATATATTTATTTCTAGACAGGAAAGGTTAGGCAAATTTATGTTCTTATTGACAATGTCTTTTTTCCCATATCCTTTTTAATTTCTCCTATCAGTTAGGGGTGAGAGGATGCAATTTATTCTTATTTCAATATGAACTTTTCAACTATGAGGATTAACATTCTTTTCCAATATTATATTATCCATATTTGTTCTGTTGTGAGTTACTTCTTCATACTATGTACTCATTTTTCATCAAACTGTCTTCATTAAATTCTTTAACTACTAAAAAAAAAAAATGTTGGTAATTTGATCTCTGGTCCCTCTGCTTTTTCTAAACCCAGCTTGAACATTTGGAAGTTCTCAGTTCACATAAAATGTTAACAAGACCTTCTCTAAGTAGAAAAGAAAAGGCCACAACTAGAAATATAAAAGTTATGAAAGGAAAAATTTCACTGGTAAAAGCAAATATATAGTAAAGGTAGTGAATCAACCACTTATAAAGTGAATGGGACAAAAGTGGCAAAACCATCTATATCTACAATATAAATAGTTATGGAATACTCAGAGATATAAAATATAATGTCAAAACATAAATGTTTGGGGGAAGGGAGTAAAAATTAAGGAGAAAAATCATACAATCATCTTAGTAGATACAGAAAAAAAACCTCTGACAAAATTCAATTTATGTTAAAAACTCTCAACAAAAGGGCTAGAGAGGGACAATACACAATAAAGGCTACATATGACAAAATCATAGCCAATATCCTATCAATGGTGAAAAGCTGAAAGTATTTCCTCTAAG
Source organism: Antilocapra americana (assembly GCA_007570785.1). NCBI lineage: Eukaryota > Metazoa > Chordata > Mammalia > Artiodactyla > Antilocapridae > Antilocapra > Antilocapra americana. Next base: position 44,021,644 of record ML662445.1, read on the forward strand.
ATTAGGAACAAGACAAGAATATTCACTCTCACTACTTTTATTCAACATAGTATTGGAAGTCCTAATCCCAGCAATCAGACAAGAAAAAGAAATAAAAGGCATCCAAACTGCAAAGGAAGAAGTAAAACTGTCACTGCTTACAGATGACATGATACTGTATAGAGTAACCCTAAGTTTCCTCCAAAAAATTATATTAGAAGTAATAAATGAATTTATTAAAGTTTCAGGATATAAAATTTATATGCTGAAATCTGTTGCATTTCTATACACTAATAACAAGCTATCATAAAAAGAAATTAGGGAAACAAACTCCTTTACAATTGCATCAAAAATAATAAAATGCTTAGAAATAAATCTAACCTAGGAGGAGAAGACCCATACTCTGAAAGCTCATAAGACATTGATGAAAGAAATTGAAGATGACATACTAGTGGAATCGAAGAATTAATATAGATAGTCCTTTACATATGAATCCTCAAGTTGTGAACTTTCAAAAATGCAAACATATGTTTGCAGGTCATATGTTTGTAAGTTCATGGGTCTGGCATACATTTTAAAGTGCATACATCCTCTACAAGTGGTTGTGCTTTTCTGTACAAGTTGGAGCTAGATCCTCAAGAGAATGACTTCATTGAATTCCTTGCTATGCAACATGGAGCTTACTAATGAAGACTTGATGGAATTGGAGGCCTAGAGAAAGGATGGAGAGAGACAAAAGGAAGAAGAAGTAACTAAAGAACTGAAAAGATTCATGATGCAGGAAATGGCAAGGGGATTCTGTTTATTTGAGAAGGCGCTGTTAGTTTTTTGAGGCCCAGGACCTGAATGTAGAATGGTATGAGAAGTTTGCAACAACAGCTTTTCAAAATGCAGTTCAGTGCTACCATGTCATCTAGGATGAGACATCACAGGATCTCTTTTTCAAGAGGATAGATAGAATCGAATCCAGCAAGGAACCAGAACCTGTGCCATCAACATCAGGTATGAGCAGAATTGCAGCTAACCTTCTACCTCCTGTTGCTGGCAATCCTTCAGCTCTACCATTTCCCACCTCCTCTCCCTCCTCCAGTCAGTAATTCTTCCTGCCTGTTCACTCGATGCCAATTCTTGTATGTCAGCTGTGGTATGGTACTACTGTACTTTTCAAGGTACTGTACTGTTAGATTAAAAATGTTTTATTTTGTGTGTTTGTTTTTATGTATTATTTGTGTGAAAGTATTATAAACCTTCTGTAGTACAGTACTATATAGCTTATTGTGTTAGTTGGGTACCTAGGCTAACTTTGTTGGACTTACAAATAAATTGGACCATGAACACACTCTAGGAATGAAACTTGTTCATATGTAGGGGACTTATTGTATTGTTAAAATTATCATACTCCCCAAGGCAATACACATATTCAATGCAATCCCTATCAAAATACTAATGGCATTTTCCACAAAGCTAGAATGAATAACCCCCAAATTTTTATGAAACCACAAAAGACCCCAATAGCCAAAACAATCTTGAGAAAAAAGAAAAAAGTTGGAGGTAACATGGTCCCTGACTTCAGATCATGCTACAGAGCCATAGTAATCAAATCAGTATGGTCCTGACACAAAAACAGACAAATAGATTAAAAGAACAAGATGGAGAGATCGGAAATAAATCTGTGCTTGAATGATCAATTAATCTACAACATAGGGGGCAAGAATAAACAGGGGAGAAGACTTTCTCTAATGCATGATGTTGGGGAAATTGGAGAGCTATATGCAAAGGATTGAACCTGGATCATTTTTTCACATCATATAAAAAAAATCAGTATGGATTCTGCACTTAAGTGTAAGACCTGAAATTTGAAAACTTCTAGAATAAAACACAGGCAGTATACTCTTCGACATCAATCTAAGCAATATTTTTTGAATCTGTCTATCAGGCAAAGGAAACAAAACAAAAAATAAAAAATAGGACTAAACTGAACCAAAAAGCTTTTGCAAAGTGAAAGAAACCATCAACATAACAAAAAAGGCAGCCTAATGAACGGGAGAGGATATTTGCAAATGACATATCCAAAAGATGTTAGTATCCAAAATATAAGAAGAACAACTCAGAATAAAAATATTTTAATATACAGAGGACATAACTAGGCCTTTTCCAAAGAAGGCACATGGATGGTTAACAGATACATGAAAAGGTGCTCAAAATCAGTAATCATGAGGGAAAAGCAAATCAAAACCACAACGAGATGTCACCTCTCACCTGTCAGAATGAGTACCATCAAAAAGACAAATAACAAGTGTTGCCAAAGATGTGAAGAAAAAGAGAAGTCTCATGTACTGTTTAGTGGGATCATAAATTGGTACGAACACCATGGAACACTATGGAAAACAATATGGAGTTTCCTTAGAAATTAAAAAATAGAACCACCATATGGTTCAGCAATTTCATTTCTGAGTATTTACCCAAAGAAATCAAAAACACTAATTCAAAAAGATATATGCGCCCTTACATTTACTGCAGAATTATTTACAACAGTCAAGATACTGAATCAACTCAAGTGTCCATTCCATGGATAGACAAATGGATAAAGAAGATGGAATATCACTCAGACATAAAAAAGAATGAAATCTGTGACAACACAGATGGATATAGAGGGTATTATGTTAAGTGAAATAAGTCAGACAGGGAAAAACAGATATATCCCATTTGATTTCACTTATATGTGGAACCTAAAAAAACAAACAAGCAAAGCAAAGTGTTAAGAGACTCATCGATACAGAGAACAAATGAGTGGTTGCCAGAGCGGAAGGGGTGGGGGAATGGGTAAAATCAGTGAAGGGAATTAAGATGTACAAGCTTCCAGGTATAAAATAAATTAGTCATAAGAATGTAATATACATTGATAATACTCTAATAACTTTGTATGGACGCAGACAGTTATTAGACTTATCATGGTGATCACTTTGTAATGTTTAAATGTTGAATCACTATGTTGTACACCTGAAACTAACATAATATTATACATCAACTACATTTCAAATTTAAAAAAGAAATGAAAGTTTGCTATGATTATGTAAGTGTGATAGTGATCAATCTAAGTTTGTTATTTGGGACAGAGTGAGTGAATGCTTGATAAGAACTAACTTATCAATAAGTGATATCTGAAGACTCAAAGAAATAAATCGCTAACGGTGGGATTTCAGATATGATATGAAGTGTGGCAGATACTTTAAGACAGGAACTCTTGGTCAGTGCTCCTCACAGTAACCATTTTTTCCCCTAATTTCTCCCAGATGTGGAATTTAAATGATATGATCTTATATTTTACAGCAACTTGATTTCATCTGACTCCCGAAATCGTCTTTGGAAGTAAATCATGAACCATGAGACTCTAGAGTGCGGAGAAGTGAAGAGACTTGCCCAAGGTCACACAGCTCGCCTAAACCTAAAGCCCAGTGACTGAAAGTAGCCCAACAGATCATCCAGGGAAGGCCAAGGAGGAGGATGGGGAGGGGAGGTCTATTTTTACAGAACCTCAGAGGAATCACTCTGTTTAATACACTTTACTTCAGAGATGAAGTGGCATGCCCAGGGTCATAAAGAAAATTAGCAGCAGATTAGACATTCCGGGAATCTCAGCCTGGCGTTTCCTTCCTGCATCCCCTGGCTCGCCCTCTCCCTTGGAAACCGTGGTAGGCCTGGTATTTTCTCTTGATCTCAGACAAGGCTGAGCTTCACAAGACGCTCTCCTCCCATATATTTGTTCCCTTGCCTTTTCTGGCAGTGTGGCCCTGTCTCCTCTGTATACTCTTGCCAGGACAAATAGCTAGAAACGATGAAGGTCAGTGGCCTGTCGGCCCAGCTGTTCTGGCCAAGGACCATGCCCCACTTCTGGCTGCCAGGGAGCAGGAGGGACGGAGTAATTAATTTCTATGCATATCATTGCCAGGATCACTTACTGATCCGAGGAGGGAGATTAGAGATGTCATCCTGTAAATTGAGTCAGAGCCTTCACCTCGGTGCTTGGCTGGCAATTTTACACAGTGCTTGACACGGTAACAAACACAGGGTACTAAAAGGCAGCAACTCCCCTGGGTGATGGACGGGGGGAATTGGCCCAATAAATTGTTCCCTGTAAAAAGCCATGTTTCCCTCATTAAAAGGCAGTGAATTCTCTATTGCTTTTCATTAGCTCCGGCCTTGCTAGACATGAGGTGTAATTGACAGTGTGGTTACAGGAGGTGGGCCCTGAGGTGAGGAAGACAAAGAAGCTGAAAAGAGATTCTTATTTATTAAGGTAGAGGTGACAGGCGGCTGCCTAATAAGTTTTTGGCGAGGGGGGCAGGAGGTAGGAGAGTGGTAGGAACCTCTGAGGGTTGCTCCAAGGGCACTGCACCCAGGAGAGTCAAGAGCTGGCCAGACTTGGGGGAGAAGAAGGGGCTGCCCTGCCAGGGCAGAGGCATACCAAGGAGTGGGTGGGTGAAGGCCCCTTGTGGTCTTCTGCCCAGCCTGGGGAGTCCTGAGCACTGGCCCAAGGCCTGGTCCTGAGTGAGTCACAGACTAGACCAGTCGGCTTCTTAGGAAAGTCACTCCATCTTTCCAGTCTCAGTGTCATCATCTGAAAAATGGGCAGAATGGGATCAAGTGAGAGATCCTATCTGTTAAAGCAGTTGAGGGAAAAGTTGGAAATACTACAGACTTACCTCCAATTTCTGCAGCTGCCTCTCTTCTTAGCATAAACATGGGCGCAACAATTCTTTTTCCTTCCATGGATTTTAATTTGTCCCTTTCACTATTTATTGTGATGTTCACATGAAGGCCCCGCGAGCCTTCACCCTGTCTCCTGTGTCTTCTAACATGTGGCCTTCATTCTTAGAGACTTTCTCTATCTTCTGGCACAGCCTGAGGCTCCGGACTCATCTTACAGTATTCTCCTTCCCATACCCTAGCCCTAGTTCCTTTTGTGTGTGCTTGGCTGCTCAGCCATGTCCAATTCTGTGCAACCCCATGGACTGTAGCCCACCAGGCTCCTCTGTCCATAGGGATTCTCCAGGCAAGAACACTGGAGTGGGTTGCCATGCCTTCCTCCAGGGAATCCTCCCAACCCACGGATCAAACCCAAGTCTCCCTCATTGTAGGCGGATTCTTTACCATCTGAAACACCAGGGAAGCCCCAAGCTCCTTTTAATGGGGAAAAAAAAAAAGCGAAACAAACTGAACAGGAGCTATTCTTCCATATTGAAAAGTGAGATGCAGACCACCTATATGATATTTAGCCTAACACACTTCAAGTGTATTTAAGGGTTCAAGGCAAAGTCACGAAGGGTTTTTGGCAAAGAGGGCTGTGGGTATGTTATGGGTCCTGCATCTTGTGGGAAAGGGAGGAGGTAGCCTCCCCTTTACCACTGGTCCATTGGGAGGAGACTTGGGAAAGACTCCAGAGATCATGCTGGGTGCCCAGGAGCTGGAGGCAGTCTTGGCTGGGTATGACAGGGCCAGAGGAATGGCAAAGCCAGCGGCTCTGGCTCCTGGCCTGAGGGAACAGAGGTGAGGAGGCCATCTTGCCGCACTGGTGCCCCCTTGAGGCAAAGCAAGCCCAAAGAGAAGCTGGACCCTGGAGACCTAGTGCCCCCTGGAAGGTATTCATGGCTCACCTCACCACCTTCACCACCTCAGCAAATTCGCTATCCTTTGCAGGAAGTGCTGTCAAGAGTTCCCTGCAGAAACCTTCAGGGAAGTGTCCTTGAGGAGAATAATCAGTTCAGAACTTCAGCCAACTCAGAGAGTCAGTATGAGTTATCAGTTTCCAGATGGGAGAAAATCAAAGTTAGGCTGTGTAAGACCCTCCCTTCTCTCTCCACTCTTATAGGGGATTGGTCCATGCCTCTGGGGCCGGAGGCAGAGGCAGGGAGGAGAAATGAAGAAAAAGCTGATTCTAATCCACTCAGCCACCAGCCCTGCCGATCCAGGCTGCCAGAGAATCCTGGGAGGGGCAAAGATTTACAGTATTTAGACATTATTTTATCAGACATTTAATTACTAATGTGAGGTTAGTCTTCTGGCTGGATGGGACTTGAAGACCATTCATTATCTGAGGGCCAAACAGACAGGCTATGGGTTTCCTCCAAGGGCAGCTGAGGCTCAAGTCCCCGGGAGTGGGTTTGTGCCTGTGATGGGGTGAAGGTGGGATGGAGAATGTAATTGTTTCCTAACTGAACCCTAGTGAATTAGTTTCCTTGGGCTGCCTTGTAAAGTTCCACAGACTGGGTGGCTTAAACAAGAGAAATGTATTCTCTCACAATTCTAGAGGCTGGAAGTTCAAAATCAAGGTGCTGGCAGGGCTGTGTTCTCTGAGAAGGTGCCAGCAAAGATCTGTTCTAGGCTTCTCTCCTAGCTTCTGGTGGTTGTTGTCATTCAGCCACTGAGTTGTGTCTGATTCTTTGCGACCCCGTGGACTGCAGCACACCAGGCTTCCCTGTCCTTCACCAACTCTTAGAGCTTGCTCAAACTCATGTCCATTGGGTCAGTGATGCCATCCAACCATCTCATCCTCTCAGTTCAAAAGCATCAATTCTTCTATTGGTTTCTTCTTTCTTTGCATTGTTCACTTAGGAAGGCTTTCTCATCTCTCCTTGCTATTCTTTGGAACTCTGCATTCAGATGGGTATATCTTCCCTTTTCTCCTTTGCCTTTCATGTCTCTTCTTTTCTCAGTTATCTGTATGGCCTCCTCAGACAACCATGTTTCCTTTTTGCATTTCTTTTTCTTGGGGATGGTTTTGATCACCCACTTCCATACAATGTTATGAACTTCGGTCCATAGTTTTTCAGGCACTCTATCAGATCTAATCCCTGGAATCTAGTTTCTAATAGCCTTAGGTGTTCCTATATGGCCACTTCTCCCCATGTCTCTTCACATCACCTTTGCTCTGTGCATCTCTGTATCCAGATTTCCCCCTTTTTATAAGGATACTAGTTGTTCTGGATGAGGGTCCACCCTAATGACCTCATTTTAACTTGATCATCGGCAAAGACCTTATCTCCAGATAAGTTCACATTCACAAGTTAGGACTTCAATATCTTTTGGGGGACATAACCCAACTCATAATACCTAGGATCCCTGCTTGTTTGATGAATCCTTATTTCCAAGTGCCCTGTGTGTCCGATGCTGTGCTAAGTGCTGAGGATGTTTAGCACATCGCCTGGGGAGACCCGCAGTTGTAGGGAGCGCAGGACAGTAGTGTCCACCCTGGCAGAGGGGACCTCTCTTGCACCCGGGAAGGGATGTCTTTCTAGAGGAAATCTTCAATTTCAAGTTAACAGCAGCTTGGAAGACTTGGGATGGGTGAGCCAGGCTAGGGGAAGGGTTAGGGCGGCCTGGTTTGCCCAGGACCAAGACAGTTCCTGAGATTTGGGATTTTCAGTGCCAAAGTCAGGAGCATCCCAGGTGAAACAGGAAGAGTTGGCCACCCTAGAAGGGGAGACACCTGACTGCACAGCAGAGACAAGCAATCAGACAGAGTGAAATCAAAGGTGAGACGCAGTAAAACTTCTGTGAAGGCTCTCTGTGCACTGCTGGCTGGAATGTCTTGGGAAGACTGTGAAGGGGAAGTGGAATTGAAATTGAGCTCTAGAGGATACAAGGCTTGGACATGGGGGATAGTGCCTCTTCAAGTGGAAGAATCAGAGGAGCAAGGTACACAGGAGGAGGGAATTGTACCTATAAGGACTTCAGATGATAGAGGAAGTACAGCTCCTGCCCCTGGAGCTTAGAAGCTTGTGGAAGGAAGACAGAGTCATGTCCATGTGTAGAGGCACTGTGAGGAAGGCCAGTAATCAAGCCAGACCAGCCAGCAGGGACCCCAGGAAGCCAGACTTTCACAGGGAAATGCTGGAAATGACAGGCCATCTAGGGAGTGGTCCTAACCCTCCCAGACACCTCCTGGGGGAAACTCTGCTCATTCCAGGATTCTGACGAGGTGGGTCTCAAGGGCTAAAAACACTTTGGCAAATGAGAAACGCCTTTTTCTTCCCTTCCTTCCTATTGACTTCAGTCATCTTTCCTTCCATCCATCCAATGAATACTAAGTGCCCATTCCATTCCTTCCATGGCCTGGAGCCTACGTGGGTGACCTTCACAACAGGGAGTGAAAAGAGAAATGGCCTTTATGATCATAGAAACTACAGTTCAGAGGGAGGACACAGGCATGTATTAAATAGACGGGAAATCACAACTAGGATCAGTGCAATGAAGATGAGAACTGAGGGTCCTCTGAGTGTCGTGACAGGGCTGAGATGACCTGGAAAGCCAGGCAGCAGGGAGAGTCTGACCATTCACCAGCACTCCCCAAGATGGTACAGAGGAGGAGCTCAGTCAATGAAGAAAATTAAGCGGTGAATCGGAGACCTGGTGAGGAGTTGGGAGAAGGCGCAGGATGGTAAGAGCGCAAGTCTTGCCTGGTCAGGAAAAGAATTTTAGCGGGTAAAGCCTGAGGACTCTTGAGACAGAATAATCTGTAATTCATCAGATTTTTTCCCTCATCCATTTGACCTGCTTCCACTTTGCTCCCCAGATAACTGGGTATCTGAGTAAACTGCAGAAATTGTATTAAAGTTCTTTCCCCCATAGTAAAGAGCATGGTTCTCTCTACCTACATTCCTCCTTGAGTTTTTAATTCTCCTCCTTTCCTTCCTCTTTCTCCTCCTCAGGGATACTCAAGGAGGACCAGCCTAGATGCCTGGCACTCCACGCCTTGTTGTCCTCCGAAGAAATACTGGCAAAATGGGAGCCTTAAAATTAAATAGCATGGAGTGTCCAATAATTAATTTGATTATATACCCATTGTTTGTTTAATACAACTTTAAGGCTACATTAAGAAGGCAGAACTGCGCAGCGTAACATGAAAACGAGCTGGAAGCTTTCCAAGTGGAGGCCAGGAATTAGCAAACTGGTCAGACGTGCAGGATGGCTCCATATAAGATGTAATCAAGAAGCCACACTTCTGCTGTTTGTTCAGCAAGCAGTACTATCCAAAAGCATTCAAAGTTCTGATCCCCTGGCTGTAGAATGGCCTGGAGCCACCTAACCAGACCAAGCGGAATCAGTATCAGCTATAGGTCTTCAAGGAGACTGTGCTGAGCCTCTCCAAACCCCAGGATCTGTGCTGCTCCCCCGTGAGATAGTCCATTTTAATTGTCAACTAGAGTAGACTAGGGGTGCCCGGGTATTGGTTAAATGTTACTCTGGATATGTCTGTGAGGGTGTTTCCAAGAGAGATTATTGTTTGAATCAGAGGACTGAATGAAGTGGATTGCCCTCCCTAACGTCGGTGGTCCCCATCGAATCCACTGAGGGGCTGAATGGAATAAAAAGGTGGCAGAAGGAAGGACTCGCTCTGGCTCTGTTTGACTGAGCTAGGACATCAGCTCCTCCGGGTTCTCAGAGTTCCGGACTTGAACAGGAATCTGTACCATTGGCTGTTCACTCTCAGGCCTTCAAATGATATCCTTGGCTTTCCTGGCTTCTCCAGCGTGCAGAAGGTGGATCATGAAACAGCTCAGCCTCCAAAATCAAGTAAGCCGATTTCTTAGAGTAAATCTTTTTCTACTGTTTATGTTTCTCTGGAGAAACCTGACTAATACACTCCCATCCAGATGCCATTTGCTTCAGGTTGCTTCTTGGGCTTGGTTTCTGCTGCCTTGAAAGGGAAATTGGATAAATTGGATAAATCAGAAATTGGATAATTAGGATAAATTGGATAAATGAGAAGCACAGCCATCTCAGTTAGCATAAGCTAACTGGACCTTGGTGCCTATTTCTGGCCCATTGTCTGACATTCTCTTGCCTGCTTGGTTTTTGAGGCTACCTTGGGTTTGACCATCCACTAAGCTTACTGATCACTCTCTCACTTGAACCATAAACAGCCTTTGCTTGCCTCCAGGACTTCTGGGAGCCTGACCACAAACCCAGTCTTAGCTCCATCCTACCCAGTCTTCTTCAGATATCCCTTGCCTCCAGGACTTCTGGGAGCCTGACCACAAACCCAGGTCTTAGCTCCATCCTATCCATTCTTCTTCAAATGTCCAATCACCATCTACGGTTCCTTGATTTTTGATGCCCACTCTACCATTTTTGCCTACCATGGGTTTTAGCACCTGGCTTGGCTGCATGGAATCTGACTCACTGCCCACCCACCCAGTTCAAAGCCCTCAGCTCCACCTCTGCCTCCAGCCTCCAGCCTCTCCCAGCCCCATCTTGAGCTCATGTTCTGGCCTTTCGCCTTCCCCCATTTCCTCTCTGCTAGTTTCTCTGTTTTCACAACTCAAGGCCCCTTGGACCTGCTGCAGTCAGCATCTGCCTGGAGCGGTCACACCTTCCTCCATCCTCTAACTGGGTCTTTTGAGAACATGTCTCCTTTCTTGCCACATTCAACCTCGAGCCAAGCTGTCCTCAGTCCAAAATGCATTAACCCAGGAATCCAGATACCCTGGCCCAGGTTAGCGCAGCTGTTGGTGTCTGGAAGACCTTGGGGGTCTTTACTCCTGAGGCTCAGTCACATTTTGTGCCCCAGTTTGGATAACTAGGTCCTTTTTTTATTCTCCTTACTCACTCCCAATAACTGACCAGAACTTTAGTTTTTCTAGTCCTGCCTTGGTCCTACCAGCCCCACTCTGGGACCTAGATCCAGCTGAATGCTTACTCAGGGCCCTGCCATTTGCCAACAGGGCTTCCTGCATCTTCTGTTGCTCAGCAACCAAGTAAGACCTCTCCAATATCCCATCCACTCCTGGACTTCTCTGGCACAGACTAGCCTACGACTCTTCCACATGCACTTTTGATGCGGCCTTCTTCACACTGGCTGCAATTGGTGCCATTCCCTGATTCAGAGGCCCTCTCCGGGGTGGGGGATGGTGATATGCCTCAATGTTCACAGGCTTCATTCAATCTTGACCACCAACCTGGCCACCAAAGTCAAACAGCCTTTTCTAACAACGAGTTTCTACCCCATCAACTAATAAGGCCCTAGTGTTGACCTAAACCAATGGAAAATATCATCGCAAACACTTGGTCAATTGATTTTTCTACCTGTGTTACAGAAAGCAATAGAAATTAACATATTGCTGAAGGCTAGATGGTGTGTTAAGGACTCTGACTGCAAAAGAGTTAAAGGAAGGAAGGGAGACATCAGTGCAGGCTGGATGAAACAGAGGCCGTTTAAGAGATCTTTGGGGCTTTCACTTGCTGTGCAATCAGAGGCAGGAGACCTAGTCTATATTTTTTCACAGCTAAAATAAGACTAACAGTATTGACTCACACAAGGATATGAAACTAAAGGAATTTTATACACGTTTATTTATCAATTCATCAATCATTTAAACATTTATTGAATGCCCTCTAGGTTTCAGGCAGGGTATTGGGCACTGGGGATATAAGATGAGTAAGATACAGTACCCAAAGAACTCACCATCTAGAGAGGAAGAGAGCTACTTGAACAAACATTATTTGTATTCAGTGTTGTGACACAGACATGCCAGCAAGTAGCTGTGAGTGAGAGGGTGGGGAATAGAGATGAGACAGGAGGGCTTCCTGGAGGTGACAATGATGAGTCAAAAGAAGAAGTGTGGGCACCTCCTGGGCTGTCCAATGGTTAAGACTACACACTTACAATGCCAGAGGTGTGGGTTCAATCCCTAGTCAGGGAACTGAGATCTCACATGCTGTGTGGTACAGCAAAAATAAATAAATACTGATTAAAAAATAATGCATTGAAAAAAAAAATTTTTTTAAAGAATTCTGGCTCCGTCAGACAAAGGGGATAGAAGATCTTTCCAGACAGAAATAGCAGCATAAACAAAGATATGTGGTAGACCAACTTGGGGAGCATGTGTGTGTGTGTGTGTGTGTGTGTGTGTGTGTATGTGTGTGTGTGTGTGTGTTCCTTCAGGGACATGGAAGAGTTAGAAACTGATCAAGGTTCTTAGAGCACAAGGCAGGTCTGTAGAGGCTTAAATCCCACGTTAGGAAGCTGGAATATATCTACCTATAGGAAACAGGAAATCACTCAATATTTTAAACAGAGGAGAGGGAGAGTCAGATTTGGCACTAGAAGGTTCACGAGGCTAGAGAATGGAGGAATGGATTAGAGAAGAGCAAGCCTTGAAGCAAGAAGACTAGCACAAGGGCCTAGTTAGCAGGGATGCACATGAGGGGTCACGAGGGCCTGGGGGCCTGGTTGTAGGTTAGGCACTAACATGGGAAGGTGAAAGGATGAGCGATCCAGGGAGGAGCACAGGAGCCATCTGGCACAGGGTGACACAATTACCTGCCCTGGAGCTGGTGTACCAGAGCTGAGAAAAACTATAAAGCAGCAGGAGGAAAAAGAAATAGTACCTTCAAAAAGCAAAAGTAAGACTTATAGCCAACTTCGAGCCAACTTCTCAACAGAAATCACAGAAGCCAGAAGACAGAGACTAATATACCCAAAGTCCTAAAGAAAACAACTGCCCACATAAAATTCCTACAACGAATATATCCTTCAAAAGCAAGGATGGAAAGAATTTCTGCTTCCTGGTGGGAAACAGTAGCTTAAGGCAGACCAGCATTCCTGCCAAGAACAAGTAGAAGAGCCAGATAAATAGAGAAATCATTCGTTTGAAGTCATTGGAGGTTCATGAGGAAACGTGAACTGGAGGGACTGAGACTCTGGCGAGGAAGCAAACAGAGAGGTGAGCCGACTTCTGCAGCCATTAGAAGTCTGAGGATGGGGCTTTGCACCAATGAAAGGCTGTTGGTGGGGACCAGAGGAACCAGCAGGGCTTTTGGTGGAAATTTGAGGATGCAGGGTCTCATGGCTTACTTTTCTTTCAAGTAAATCCCTTTAACCAAGCACTGACTTGGCTCCTTATTCTTATCACGATGCCAAATGTCATGGCCCAGCTAAAGATGGGGCTGGATTCTATCCTCTGTCCTGGCTGCTTTTCACGGAGCTCAGGTGGGTAGCATTAGTCCTGGAAAGCCTTCGAGGAAGCAGAGCTATTCTGTTGAATGAGAAAGTAATGGTCAGAGTCAAGATCAGGAGTCCAAGAGGAGAGTTCAGTGCAGAAATGGGCCACACCTGGGCCAGGTATTGGATGCCTTTTAAGAGAAAGCCAGAGACCTGCCACCCCGCTTGTTATTGCCAGACTGCGCTCCTCTTGGCTTCCCTCATAGGCAGGAGAGTTTCCATTCTGTTTCTTCCTGCCTGGACTATCCCCCAAATGGCTCAACCCTTCTCTAGTTACCCATCATTTTTCCCATGGGCGCTACTTCCGACCTGAGGCCATCTACATCCCACCCAGAGCCCTCCCCTCTCTACACCCTCAGATCACTTAACACTGGCCACAATCCCCCTCATACTCAAACCCTCCATGGACAGCTCCTAGCTACTCTCTAGCCTGAGGTTCTTTGTTGCCCAGGAACTGGCAGAGCCACCTCACTCCTGCTACCAAGAGTCTAGGCTGAATAATGCCCTCCAAAGATATCCAGGCCTTAATTTCTAGAACCTGCTCATGTTACCCTATATGACAAAATGTACTTTGTAGGTGTGATTAAGGGTCTTTACTCTAAAGATGTTTAAGATATTATTATCACAAATTTAGGGGCTTCAAACAACACAAATACATTACTTTGCCGTGTTGTAGGTCAGAAAGTCAACATGAGTCTCCCTGGGTAGGATTCAGGTGTTTGCAGGGCCAAGTTCCTTCTGGAGGTTCTGAGAGAATCTGTTTCCTTGCCTTTTCCAGCTCCTAAAGGCAGCCTGCTTTCCTTGACTGGTGGCCCTAGCATTCAACCAGCAATGTTGGCCTGAATCCATCTCGAGCTGCCATATCTCTAATTCTCCTTCTGATTCCCTCTTCCACTTTTAAGGATCCTTGTGATTATACTGGGTTCAAAGAGATATCACAGGATATTCTCCCTGTTTTAAGGTCAGCTTTAGCAACCTTAATTCCCCTTTGCTACCTAACCTAACTTTCACAGGTTCTGGGGATTAGAACACAGACATCTTGAGGCAGGGGGCAGGGATTATTCTGCCTACAACAGAAGAAGATGACAAGAAGAAACTTTTAGGTGGGATAGAAAAGTATAAGCCAATGTCTGGAAGAAGGAATGTGTAACATAGGTTTGGGGGACAATGAGGAGACTCGTGGGCAAAGAAACTCGGGTTCCAGAGGTGATTTGTAAGAATGACTAAAGAGCTAGTTTGGAGCTAGATAGTGGATTGAAAGGCTTTGAATGCCAGGAAGAGCTTTGCTGTGCCAACAAGAGGGAGCAGGGGATATCTTGATGCAAGTGTGGTTTACTAGTTATTACCGGGATGTGGTAAGAGGTAAGACCACAGAGAGGTTTTGGCATTCATTTCCTTGACCTTATTTCCATCATGATCCTGAGAATTGAGGAGAAGGGGTGATCCTGGGCATAACATGGCATAGAGGTAGCAGTAATACAACCAAAACAGTAGGACATGAAAACGGAGAGAAGGTGAGAAGAGAGAAGGAAAAGACAGGAGGAGAACAGGGTAGAGTTTAACCCATTCATAACCTGCCCCCACCTTTTAATTCCCATTGAATAGGCCTGATTCTGTTTTGATAGAAAACACACCCAGCGCATGGTTCAGAAGGCTATAGAATTGAGAGCTATTAAATACTAAAAAGACAAGGTGAGAAACAATTTGCAAAATCTCCTCTTTTTATAGACTGCAGCGATTGAGAAAAATTGAGTAAATTCCCCAGCTGCCTCAACTGCAGTCTGTTTCAAGATTCCATCAATTTTTTACGGTACAATCAATATTTATGAATCCCCAAAGAAATGTCTCAAAGAGAAACCCAGCACAACATTTTCTCAGTGGTTTGCAGAGATGTAACAGGGGGACCTAAATAACTTTTAAAATAATCTCAATGACAATCAAAGACTCTTCCATAGCCAATATGGTTTAATGTCGGTGTTTATATTAGCACTGTTCTGCCCAGGGTGGAGGCGGGGGAGAGAAAGCACTTGAAGTTTAATCTGTCCGAAAGATGACACGTGGCAATAAGAAGTCCACCTTAATATGGTACTTAAAAATTCAAAGGAAGTGTTGTATTAAAAAGTCCCTGGGTTTTTTTTTTTAATACATTAAAATATCCTCCATTGGTTAAGCAATGGATTTTTTCAGTCAGCTGGAAAAAAAGATTTCTGGGGAAAAAAAAAAAAACAGACAAACAAATCCACCCTGCTTTAATGGCTACTTTAGGTTTAATATCTAAACTTATTTAAATAACTCTGAGCCCTCCTGCTGAGAAATATTGAAACTAATGGATTCCTTTGTGCGTAATCTCCATTTAAATGTAGAGTTTAATTTCCCTTTCGGCTAAACCTGTGAGAAACTAGTCTAGAAATGTCCCTCTAAAAAAAGAAAAAGCCCCATATAGAATATTTAGGGGGATTCCTTTATTTTATTTAAAATTGGTTTTGGGCATTTAAAGTAAATAGCCAGCCAACAGTGAGCCCACAGACAGCCTAAGTTTATACCTGGGCCTCCAGAAAGTGGGGGCTGGGGCGGGGCTGCAGGGGCCTGGGGCCCAGATGTCCACGTGAGCAATGGGAGCACCTAGGCCTGGCACCGACCAAGCACCACCTGTGAGATATGCTTTCAGGGCCACCTGGCAGACGTTGGCACAGGGCCATCTGTCCACATCCTTCCCATATTGAGAAAGCCAGAAATTCCCCTACTGGAGCTTCATCTCTGTGGCTTATGCCTTTGATTTCTGTTCCATGCAAATTGCCTCAGCCAGGGTCGCCCTTCCCTGCAGATGAAGGCCATTTTGTGTGCATGAATATTCATAGCGTTCTGTGAGGTCTGAGTACAAACCAGGACTGAGAAATTGATCTATGGTGCATTTTTGTTTAACAGGTAGTGAAACCGAGGCCCAGAGAGAGTAAGGTCTCCCTGATTAGTGTCAGAGGTCGAACGAGAGCCGAGGTGTCCTGATTTTCAAGCCACCAGGCTCCCTTTGCAGGGGTACACTTTACAAGGACAGACTCTGGGGGCCCGTGTCTTCTACATCTTGGTGTTAATCTACGTCCTTTTTCATCCTTGCCACATAACTGAGAATTTAAACAGCACGTGTGAATGGGTCTAAAATTGAGTGTAGGGGTTTAAGTCTACTGTGTTTCTTATAACCACTCCAAACTGTGTGGCATGAGAATGTTAGAGTTCTCACCCACCAAAGGATTCCTTTAGCCATCTTCTCTCAGTTGTATAAGCAAAAGCTTATACAAGCTACACTGGAGAGGACAATTCATAGGCAAGGGCAGGTACTAATGGTTTAAATCTGAGAGCGAGAATGAGATGAAAGTCTTTAACACAGCATCTCCGTGACTGAGAAGAGCCCTGCAACAGAAAGAAGGTTCCTGGATTCTGGCCCCAATTTCTTCTCTTCAGAGCTGTGAGAATGAGGCCGTCTTGCATGCCTGCTGAGCATCACTTGCCCCACCTTCCTAATGGGGATGATGAGAACAAGAACTTCACAGCCCAAAGGCAGGACCCGGAACCATGTGATTTTGGGGGAATCTTCAAGCTATGGGATTTGATTATATTGCATTACAACACTGCCAGCAAGTATAAGACAAAGAATGCTTGAAGTGCACAAACACACACCCACACACCAGCTCTGAAGTCAAAATCCACTTCACAGACTTGCATATTGTAGATGACTTAGAAAATATGAGGGTCAATAGTGAAATACAACCTAAAGTGGTTGTGCTGGTATTAAGTTGTGTGTCTGTTCTGTCTCTTAACCTCTCCAAGACCACTTGCAGAACATCCTTATATGTCAAATGGCTAGGCAGTGTGATTTGAAGGACACCAAGCTATGACAAGTCTAGACAGCGTATTAAAAAGCAGAGATATCACTTTGCCGACAAAGGTCCACCATCCATATAGTTAAAGCTTTGGTTTTTCCAATAGTCGTGTATGAATGTGAGAGGTGGACCATAAAGTTGAGTGTTCAAAAAATGATGCTTTTTAACTGTGGTGCTGGAGAAGACTCTTGAGAGTCCCTTGGACAGCAAGGAGATCATACCAGTCAATTCCAAAAGAAATCAACCCTGAATGTTCATTGGAAGTACTGATGCTGAAGCTGAAGCTACAATACTTTGGCCACCTGATGCAAAGAACTGACTGATTGGACAAAGCCCTGCTACTAGGAAAGATTCAGGGCAGAGGGAGAAAGGGGGGACAAAGACTGGACGGCATCACTGACTCAATGGACATGAGTTTGAGAAAACTCTGGGAGATACTGAAGGACAGGGAAGCCTGGTGTGCTGCAGTCCATGGGGTCACAAAGAGTTAGACATGACTGAGGGACTGAACAACAATGAAGTCCATGCGCTAAAAATACTATACCCAGAAGCCTGTGTCATGGATCACAATGCCTAGTCACTCCTGTGGATGAGAAAATTGAAAACTTTGGTTCAAATGCAGAATTGGACCAGGGGGAGACATTGCTGTTATTAGCTATTAACATGTTAGCTAGAAATCAATTCTTCTGTCACTTAACAGGGCTGTGAAGATTGCAGAAGTTTACATCAGAAGAGAGGAAAGCATAGAACAGATCTCAGCTACCATCCAGGAAAGCAAGCCTGGTCCAGATGACAGCTGGGGTCAGTGGAAGACAGGGCAGTGGGGAGGGTGCTCAGTGGGGTGGAAATAAAGCCTGAAGGTGAGCTGCTCACGTCAGAGTGTCTGCAGGCAGCACTGGTACCACTACCGCCTGGGCACCATGCCCAGCTGCTGTGCTGACGTCTGAGCAACAGAAGAAACAGCTCCTGCTCTTAAGGAACTTCTAGTCCAACTGGGGAGACAAAACATTACAGAATCCAGCATGCAACTAGAAGCAGATGGAGACTCAATGCACTGTGGAGAGTTATAGGAGAGACTTGGCTGCTTGGGCAGGTGGGAAAGTCTTCAGAGAGAAGAGGACAGCTGGAAAAAAGCCATTAAGAATTGATCGAACAGAGGTGGGCAAGAGGAAAAGCCAGGGGGACAATGGAGAAGATGCTGAGCTCATGAGCGTAGCTCCAGAAAGTGGCACCAGTCACAGGGCCTCACTTTGCTCTGAAGGGCTATGTGGGTCATAGGTCAAGACTCAGACTCCATCCATAGGAGAAGGAGTTCAAACCCTAGGCCAGGAGATGGGAAACCTATTTATCTGATCCAACCCTCAGGGTCCATGACTGCATCTAATGCCGAGTGGTGGGACTCACTGGCCTGATATGTAGGGTATATGGAAAACGAGGTAGCTGCAGGAAAGGGGAAAGAACTGGAAGCATCATTGCAACCTACCACTCATGGTTTATCTCCCTCAAAGCTATTAATGATGCCCAGGGCTGTGTCCCGTTCATCTCTGTAACCTAATCCTTACCATGGTGCTTGGTACAGGGAAGTGGCCGAATTGGTTGAGGTGTGTGCTCAGTAGAAATGCCCAGTCTCACTAAACTGCAAGGCAGAGTCAGGCTGAATTTCTGTGTTTCAGCCCTGCCAGGGAACCAACTGACCATGGGCAATGATTCATCCATGGACAGTTATGTCCACAGGTACAGAACTGACTCAAATAAATTTCAAGATGCTACACTTTCCTATGGCATCTTCATTCAGTGTGCCTCTAGCCTTCTGATGGAGCCACTGGACCCCCTCCTACAGGGTGCTCCTGCTGTGCCCGAACTGTCAACATTCCCCCTCAGCCACATGATGCTCTAGCTGGTTCCCACCTGGTTCTGTCAGATCCAATATGACCCTTGTCTTTACTACAGAACTGCTGGTTCTTTCAGCACAAAATGTTAGGGGAGCAATCCAATTAACCTGTTCATATACATGAACATTATTTTCTTATCTTGGCAGCTCTGTGTTTACCCTTGCCCCACTCCACCTCCCAGGCTGTGCCCACATCCATGCACACCCTTCTCTGTTTCTGTTCCCCTGCTCCAGTCATTTCTGACCTCCTGAGGTGGACTTTTTTATTTCTACTTAGCCCTTCAGAGAGGAATGCTACTTCTTTAAAGAAAAATTGAAATTTAATTTATAATATTGTGGTAGTTTCAAGTTATAGCAAAGTGATTCAGATATATATATACATTTTCCATTATAGTTTATTGTAAGATGTTGAATACAATTCCCTATGCTATACAGTGGGCTTCCCAGGTGATGCAGTGGTAAAGAATCCATCTGCCAATGCAGGAAACACAAGAGACTCTGGTTCAATCCCTGGGTCAGGAAGATCCTCTGGAGTAGAAAATGACAACCCACACCAATATCCTTGCCTGGAAGATTCCATGGACAGAGAATCCCAGTGAGCTATCATCCAGGGGGTTGCAAAGAGTTGGACGCTACTGAGCAAATGAGCACATCCATTATTCAGTGGACCTTGTTGTCTATGTTGTATCCAGTAACTTGTATCTGCTAATTCTAAACTCCTAATTTATCCCTCTGCATCCCTTCCCCTTTGGCAGTGATAAGTTTGGCAATTCCTTAAAAAACTGAAAATGGAGTTACCATGTGATCCAGCAATCCCACTCCTGGGCATATATCTGAAGGTAATTCTAATTCAAAAAAGCGCAAGTATCCCTATGTTCATAGCAGCACTATTCACAACAGCAAAGACGTGGAAGCAACCTAAGTGTCCACTGACTGATGAATGGATAAAGAAAATGTGATATGCATATATATCTCATTGACCCTCCAGCTTCCTCCAGGGAATGGGGCTGGAAATTATCAAGGACAAATTGAATGAGGGGCTTTAGCACATACATACATGGTTACCCTCAAGGAAGGTGGCCATCCAGCCTCTTTGTTGCAAAGCAAGGTATTAGGAGAACTCCTACAGCTCAACAATGGATAAACCTCCCTTACTGCTCTAGCTTTAGCTAAGCTGATTCAGGTCCAGGGCACTGCCTGGAGCAGCCACGTAAGACGAGGCATTCGGTAACCCTAGGGTAGACTGACTTATATTCTGCCATGTAGAATGCTGCCAATCAACCCACCCAAATCCTCTTTGGGGGAAGAGTGAATATTGACTGAACAAAGAAAAGACAGGTGGCAGAATGTGTGATTGCCTTCCTGAGGGATACTGAACTTTTTCATTTCTCCATAAAGCATGATGCACAACATCTATGTCTTAGAAGAGCTGTTGAGTCTTGGGAGAAGCTACTAAGGATGTATCTGGAGAAATTCCACATTCCAGGATATCCTTCAACACATGGCTCCAAAACACACATCTCTTCCCTAGTAGCACTAAGGAATCTGATGGTAGAGAAAGGGAAGGGTCACAAAATGTTGGTTCTACCCTAGATCTATGTCCACTCACAGTAATTTCATAATTCTGGTATTGACTACATTAAAAAAAAACAGAAGTTAAACATTTGATAAAACATTTTATTTTATTTATTTATTTATTTTTTATTATTATTGTTTTTGCCATACATTGTCATGATATCACCATGGGTTTACATATGCTTCCCCTCCGGGTCCCCCCTCCCTCCTCCCTCCCCCCCGGGAAATCTCGCTGCACCAGTCCCGAGCATCAATCCTGGGCTGGCGATTGATTAGACACATGACAATTAACATGCTTCAATGCCCTTCTCCCATATCATCCCACCCTTACCCTCATCCACAAAGTCCACAAGTCTATTCTATTGATGTCACTGATTAGCTTACCATTGGTTCTTAATTATTGCAGTTCGGTAACAGTACCTTCAGGTTAACTCAATTTGTGTTTTAAGTAACTGTAACACCAAACTCCTCTCTTTAGTCTTCTGCTTTTCCAGCTGGTTGGCCAGAACTGACGGTAACATGGTCATCACCCGTAACATGGTCATCACCCGTAACACAGAGCACTCAGAGGGCACTCAAAATGAGGGTGAGTGGTTCATCTCATTATCCATGTTGATCTGGCCCAGAGTTAGAATCCCTGCTGGTGATATTACTTTTCAATATATGGGGCCTGGGTTCATGCTGTTGGAATGTCTCTTAATTAAGAATCTTTTTTTGTCTTATGCATAAATTAATCAAGGTAATTATTGCAGCATTATTATTATTACATTGTACTTATAGAGCACTTACCTCCAAGGTGCTCAAAGCAGTTTATAGATTTTTTTTTTAATCTAATGAACTCTCTAGCAGCCTCTAGGCAAGATGGAGAGCAGAGCAGGAATTATTAGAGCCACACTCTAGTTGGAGAAAATGGGTCAGGCCAGAAGTAGGGGTGATTGTTGGTTGCTGCAAAAATAACTCCCTTAGATTCGCTTATATGCTCGTGTCCATGATCCCCCTGTCAATGGAGGTATGGGGTGGGGGGGGATGCCCGCTGTTGGCTGTGGTAGGTGTTTCTTCTTTATCTGCAGAAGCTATATTCAGAAAGCACCTCTGGATCCCAGAGAGCCCCTCAAGTAGGGCTTGGCTTAGAAAGCAGACTAGATATATTAGTTTCCCCTCCCCCTCTTCCCCTTTTTTGTGGAGATGGAAGCAAATGGTGCAAGAAGAGAGGAGGAAACTTCCTCAGTGCCTGGCATCAGCACACCTCCATTTACCGTGACCCTGACTTCAATCATCATGATTTCCTATCTCCCTCTGAGGATCCTAGTTCCTTGGGAATGGCAGAGAACTGGGATGGCACAGAGCAGAGTCCAAAGGGGTCTGGGGGAGATCCAAGTGTTGATGTAGATGGGTGGGGTGGGGTATTTCCAGTCCACTCGTTCCTGTCTAGGGGGCAACATCATGTAAGAGCTTTGAGCTAAAAGTTCCTATATTCAGTACTGTAGATAATAGTAACAACAAATAATATCAAGGAGGCAATCATGCAGATGTATTTCCAGGTACAGATAACAGGTTTTTCTTTTCTCTCACAAGATTACTGGGCCATACTTGGCTGTCAGCATCCACTTTGTTTTAACCTAGCAGAATATAGTGGCTACTCATCAGAATGTAGGAAAATCATGGTGCCCGCAGGGTAAACAATCGGTAACTGACAATGAGCAAAGAACATCTAGTGACGTGTTCGGTAGCTGTGGAGTCTCTGCCTCCAGGAGACCCTCATTCATTTCATTAAGCAGATGTAATTCACAGCAATCCACGTGTTCCCTCAACAGAGAAAATTTCTTCCCTTTCCTCTCCTCTGTCTGGCTTAGTCAAGACTCAAATCAGATAGCACTTGTCCATTTCACAATTATTTTTGACAGTAATCCGTTTACCTTAAGGATCGGGCACTGATCTGGGCACTGGGGTAGAGAAGTGATACAACAGAGTTTTAAAAAATCCTTGCTCTCACAGGGCAGGGAAGTAGGGAGGACAGAAAATAAAGAAATAACAAATTATCCAACAAGTTAGAAAGCTATAAGTGCCATGGATAAACATTAAGGCAGAGAAAAGTTAATAGGGCATTCTGATATATTTTGTTGTTCAGTCGCTCAGTTGTGTCCAACTCTTTGTGGCCCCATGAACTGCAGCATGTCAGGCTTCCCTGTCCTTCACCATCTCCCAGAGCTTGCTCAAACTTATGTCCATTGAGTCAGTGATGCCATCCAACAATTTTGTCCTCTGTTGTCCCCTTCTCCTCCTGCTTTCAATATTCCCCAGCACCAGGGTATTTCCAATGAGTTGGTTCTTCACATCAGGTGGCCAAAATATTGGAACTTCGGCTTCAGCATCAGTTCTTCCAAAGAATATCCAGGGTTGATTTCCTTTAGGATTGACTGCTTTGATCTCTTTGCAGTCCAAGGGACTCTCAAAAGTCTTCTCCAACACCACAGTTGTTTTAATATAATATTTATTGAAGACTTTTGAGCAAAAATTTGAAGGAGATGGAAAAGTGAGCCATGTAGATGTAAGAAAATATTGCAACTAAAGGGAATGGGAGTTGCAAGGCATCAAGACCAGAGGACTGACTCCTCCAAGGAAAAATAATAAGCAGAGTGACTGGTAAAAATAAATATTAAACAAGTGTTGGCAAGGATATGCAGAAATTGGAATCCTTGTTCGTAGTTGGTGAGAATGTAAAATGGTACTGTTGCTGTGGAAAACATTTTGGCAATGCCTCAAAAGTTAAACATAAAATTACCATATGAACCATCAATTCCACTCCTAGGGACATATCTAAAGGAACTGAAAGCAGTAAGTTGAACAGATACCTATATGCCAATGTTTATTGGTGGAAACCACCCAAATGCCCATCAATAGATGAATTTTACAACAGATGTGGTCTGTCCATATGGTGGAATATTATGCAACAGATCTCTGTAAGAACCTTGGCTTGGACTCTAGGATGGTAGTCATGTGGGGGAAGGGGAAAGAGCTGAGGAGTAACTTGATTAGACCATTTTAGCAGGTTTCTATGTTAAGAGTCAGTAAAAGAGGAACAAGGATGGAAGCAGAAAGACAAATGAAGAGGAGGCCATTGCCATATTCTGGGTAAGAGATGGCATGGTTTGGTGGTGGCACTGGAGGTGATAGGAAGAGATGATGTTCTAGATGTAATTTTCAGGTGAACATAAATATAGTTGCTGATGAATGTTGGATATGAGAGAAAGAGAAGAGTTAAGATAGTCCAAAAGTTTTTTGACCTGAGCAACTGGAAGGATGGTGTTAGTTACCATTAGCTGAATAAAAAGGGTATCATCCTGCTATGCAGGTTGGGGGATTAGGAGATCAATAACTCATACAGGACATAGAAAGTTTGAAATGGAAACTTTCCGAGTAGAGATATCTAGAAGGTAGATGAGTATACAAACCTTGAATTGGGAGAGAAGTTCAGGCTAGAGTTAAAATTTTTAGAGACCTCAGCATATACTTAACCCACCAAAGGAGGGAGTATAGATGGAGAATGAGAGAGCTCTGAGAACTGAGCCCCAAGTGGTCAATGCAATGACAAGGCTGAGAAACAGCAGCCGGAACAAAGGGAGAAGAACAAAAGCATGGGGTCCCCTGGCAACCAAGAGTAGGAAGTGTGTTTTGGAGAAAGAGTCACCAACTGTGTTCAATACTGCTGAGAGTTTGAATAAATGAGGACTGAGAACTGGCTATTCGATCAGGAAATATTATGGCTTGACAAGAAGAGTTTCAGGGGAGGGGAGGAGGCAAAAGCCTAAGTGGGGCAAGTTCAAGTGAGAATGGAAGGAGAAGAATTGGAGACAGCAAGTAGAGAGAAGACTTTGGAAGAGTTTTGATAAAAAGACGGCCAGAGAAATGGGGCAGTAGATGGAGGGAGAAGTGGAGGGGCCTCATTCTTTCTGGTTTGTCCAATGCCCCTCTTTGAGTTCACACTCCTACCTCCCCAAATAGACTGTGAGCTCCTTGACAGCAGGAACTGTATCTCATTCCTCTCTGCATCCCTATCAGCAAATGTTTGCTAAATTGAAATACAGACTTGAGTATAGTCAGCTTGATTTACCAAGGAGTAAAATTTGGTGGGGAAACACGGAATGTATAGCAGGTTGTCTGCTCTGTGCCATGCTCTACACTAAAGCCTTCACCAGGTATTAACTCATTTAACCTTCTCAACACCTTTATGAAATGTATTCTGTTGCTGACCCCATTTTCCAGATGAAAAAAATTAAAGGACTTAGAATGTAGGTTAACTGGTAAGACTATAGAGCATATGGGGAGCCATGTGGCTCTGAACCCCGTGCTGACACTGCTTCCTCCTCCTCTAAAGAGTCTCGGGATTTGAGGAAAAGGAACAAAACTTGCTTTTACTCTCATTTGATGTGCTGGTGTTCTCTGTGTAAGGATCCACTCAGCTGGAAGGAAAGAACCAGTGCTTGGTTCCACCGATGAAATTAAAGAACTATTCTTCAGGAGGTTAAACAGCCATCACGCGTGCATCCTTAGACAGTCGTTAACACAACAACAGTGTACACTTTGGTTGCAGAACGTGCACCCTCTAGTTGTGGCACATGGGCTCCAGAGCACGCAGGCTCAGTAGTTGGTGCGCGGGCTCAGTTGCCCCAGTGTTGTGGGATCCTAGTTCCCCCAAACTGGGATCAAACCTGAGTCCCCTGCATTGGAAGGTGGATTCTTAACCATTGGAACGCCAGGGAACTCCCACAACGGCCACTTTCTTGACTCCACCAAACCGCCAAGGGCTTGCTTTGTGACCATGTCACCCTGGGATATTCTCACCTATCTGTCCAGGAGGCTCCCACTATGACCTGTACTCTGATCCCAAGGTAGGAAGTAGCTTACTCAGCCTTTACTCTTTCATGTGCCCATAGACATAAAAGTCATGCTGCATTTCCTGCCTATCTGGAAGGTGCTGATCCCAGACAGTCACCAACATCTCTTTGGTTATACCCATCAAATGGAATCTTCCTAAAACAGTTTAGGACTCCTTGCCTTCTTTAGAGAGTAAACTGAATAGGAGTTGGGCTTTTAATTCTGCGGTACCTACAAATAGACTTGAGAATGTAGAGTGCTCAGCGTGGATCTTCCATGTGATTGCTCAGTCAATACTGATGCAACAATAAAGCCAGAACACCATAGATTATTCCTAACTTAGTGCCCTATTTCCTGACAGTTAGCGTGTTTGGTACTTAAATGTTCTTTGAGTGAAAGAGTGAAGAGATGAATCTGTACTGAGCTGCAATGCACTAATTCCCTCGAAAGCTAAGAAAGTACTTAAGGCTCCTGGCCCATCTCTTCATACACACAAGCACCCTTCACTCTCAGTTCATGTCTGCTTTCTGAAGTCTCCAGTCCCTTCTCTCCTTCAGGGGTTTCACCTGTCATGTTTCACTACGGTCAGTGCCTACCTCTGGCACCAGCTTCCCATCTCACTTCAGCAGTTCTGATCTATTAATCATCCAAAAACCAGATAATTGATCTCCCTTCAGCAGTACCCAGCTAAAGGAAGGGTTCCTGGACTCTGAGATAGAGCCTCAGAAGCTCTCCCACTGATAAAAGCTCAAGTCTCTGGGTATCAATAGGTAAAACCTACTTTGGCTAAGACCGACCATTTACTTAGTCATTTATTCAAAACATATTTGGTTCCAAATATTTGGGACCACTGGGTAGTCAAGTTTCAAAAAAAAAAAAGAAAGAAATGTCACCCTAAGAGTGATGTAGGTGCTGTACTAGTCTAAAAACACCAGTACTGATATCCTTGCTGTGATATGAATGGATTTTAAGAGGCACTCTTAATTCAAGCCTTTGTTACTGTCAGTTCTAACGTCCAAATGGGCAGATGAGGAAGATGATCATTTTTCAGCTCCAAAATTATAATGTATTGAGGTTTTTAGTCCTTGGCATTTCTTTAATGCTAATAGCTTCTGAGGAGTAAATTGAAGCTGCCCAAGCAAGGACTGAGGCTTAATTAACATTTCTTAGTATCAACACTTCTAAATCAAGGCACACCACATGACTCGAGCCAACAGCACGTGTTATCCAAACACCAGTTGTTAACAAGGCCTAGACTGGAGGATTTTCTTCCCCATGTCTTTCAACCTGAGCTTCTGGTGGCATGTGTCCCCAAGTTACTGATGAAGCCAGTCTCATCACTTAGAGTCAGTTGTCCTCTGCTTCAGGGTCTGCTGGCCCTCTGTGACACCCTGATGTCTAAATATATAAATGTGCAAAGACAGTTAACTAGGACTTATTTGTGCCTTGGGAATTAAAAAAAAAGTAATTAACTGGTATTTTTAACGCATTTTCTCTTTACAGGGTGATCTAGTTAAATGGTTCAGTTATAAGATCAGGGAATTTGGTACCTTTTGAAATAGCCCATCCAAAGTTACCTTAATGGGCTGGTAGCTTGTGCTTTGTCTCCTGGAGAAGCTAAAGGGGAGAACAGACCTGATCCAAGGAGCAAGTAGAGACAGATCCAAGCACATCCAGTACAGGAGGGTCACAGTCAACATCACCTGTCAAGCTAAAGGAAGCAATTCACTCCCTGAACTCAAGAAGATATTTATAATATTATTGTAGACTGAGAATATGCTTTCTTCCTATCACCAAAGTATTTAAAATACTCACTGCCATATTTAAGAAACAGAATTCTTTCTAATCTCTTTAGACATCAAGCTCCAAATTCTACATTTGGATCTATTGGTCAGAACACATTGTTAGCTGAGAGGTCAGAAAATTTGAGCTGTGGCTGAAGTGTGCTGCCCACCAACATTTACAGAAAAATGTGCATGTTAGCATCACTCTGGCGAAAAATAGAATGCACTGTGAGGTGGAGACTGGCTACCAAAGGTGGTCCCCAGTGATCCTGCTTCCTGTATTCACCCTCTCACATAGTCAGTCCCCTCCTTTATTACACCAGGGGCTGGTCCTTATTATCAGTAGAAAATGGCAGAAGTGATGGTATGGAGCTCCAGATTCGTTTATAAAAAATTCTATAACTTCTGTCTTGTGCTCTCTCTCTCCATCTCTGTCTCTCTTTCTCTCTCCTCCTGCCAACAACCATGTGAGTGAACTTACATGTGGATCTTCTGGGGATTTCCCTGGTGGTCCAGTGATTAAGACTTTGCCTTCTAATGCAGGGGATGAGGGTTCAAACTCTAGTCAGAGAGCTAAGATGCCATATGCTCCAGGGCCAAAAAAACAAAACATAGAACAGAAGCAATACTGTATCAACTTCAATAAAAACGTTTTAAAATTGTCCACATAAAAAAAACAAACAAAAAAAGTGAATCTTCCATCCATGCCAAGCCTTCAGATAAGGGGGACACCTCCACCAACATCTTGACTGCAGCCCCCTCATCCAAAACCACCTGGGGAACCTGCTTCCAGATTTCCTGACCCTCAGAAACTGTGTGCTATTATAAAGCCTGTTATGTTAAGCCAGTACATCTGAGATATTGTCTTACACAGCAATATGTAAGTAATTCAAAATATGAAAATATGTCAAAATTTGAATTAGAACACAATTGCGTAGACATGGTATTAAGTGTAATGGTCCCCGTGGGTCATTTCTTCCTTCTTATAGCCTAGAGTGATAATACCCTTAAGGCCTATACTTCCTTCTCCTCCCTGAACATTTTGCTTAGGGCATGGCCTTCCACAAAGCTTATCACAGCGCTTTGCTTTTCAGTGGCTTTATTTATGGGGTCCAGAGTGTTTGGCAGCTTTGGATATCAGTTCTCTGGACAGGAGAGACCCTGGGCTTAAAGGACCTCTCACTTTCTAGCACAGGGTTGCTGGGCCTTTGACTTTGTCTGCTTAATGTCTATGAAGAATTATAATTGTTTGGGGCAATATGGGACAGAAACTGTTTACTAAAGAAGCAACAGTAACCAGGATCCCAACCCCACCCACTGCCCTCTCCTGCTGCTGTTTTGGGATCATATGTTGGTTCTGACACAGGTGAGCTGTCACAAAGAGTGAAGAAACACAGCAAAGATGGGGGAGGCAGTGCTCTGAAGATGACAAACATTTCCTGGGCTGGATACAGGAGACAGGGATCTAAGACAGGGAAGTAGGTTTTAGGAAAGGACACAGGAGCATCAGCTGAAGTTCATGAGGGAAACAAAAGTCATTCCATTTCTATTAAGCAGAAAATGCTTTAACACGAGAAACTGGTCCTTACAAAGTTAGTGGGAAGGCTGAAAGAGCATGCTACAGCCTGGCGCTCCAAGAATGACACTCTGAGAGTGCACAACCAAGCCAAACTGACCAGACCACAGAAGGTGAGAATCGTGAGCCCCCCAGGGACCTATTGAATTGAAGAGCATCCTCCCACAGTGTGATCCAGAGATGAGGAGACCGTTGCTGCTCTCATTACCGCTGCCCCTCAGCACCCTCAGAGCTAGTGTTTGTGCCCAAAACTCTGCTGCAGAAACCCAAGGTGTTTATACCAAGCTTCTCTGCAGCCCTAGCCAAATTCTCATGAAAATTGCCCTGGCCTCATCTCTCCCATCCAAATCTTATAAAAAGTATCTAGTATGTCTAGTGGAAATAATTTAATTCTCTGCCAGAGCTTTAGCTGCAAGGAAGTTTTAAAGGTATGGGTTTTACTAAAAATAGAGTTGCCATATGATCCAGTAGTCCCACTTTTGGGCACACATGCAGACAAAACTATAATTCAAAAAAGACATATGTACCCCAATATTCATAGCAGCACTAGTCATGATAGCCAAGGCACGGAAACAACAGATGAATGGACAAAGAAGATGTGTATTTATTCAATGGAATATTAGTCAGCCATTAAAAAGAATGAATAATGCCATTTGCAGCAGCATAGTTAGATCTCGAGATGATCATACTAGGTTAAGTAAGTCAGAAAGAGAAAGACAAATTCCATATGATATCACTTATATGCAGAATCTAAAGAATAACACAAATGAACATATCTATGAAACAAAACCAGACTCACAGACATAGAGAACAAACTTGTGGTTGCCAAGTGGGAGGGGAAGATGGAAGGGAAGGGCTGGAAGTTTGGGATTAGCAGACACAAACTATTATGTATACAGGATGGGTAAACAACGAGGTCCTACTGTATAGCACAGGAAACTATATTCAGTATCCTGTGATAAACCATAATAAAAAATATGAAGAAGTATATACATATAACTGAGTCACTTTTCTGTGCAGCAGAAATTAAATACAACATGCAAATCAATTACATTTGAAAAAAACCAATTTTTAAGTATAGATTTTAGCTTTACAGTACTCCGAAATTTAGATTGGCCCATTACAAGGGAATCCCAAGGGAAGATGAATGAGCCAAGCCTTTGTATCTACAAGATTTTATTTTTGTTTTCTTCTTTCCTTTTTGTTACCCATGTGCCTTTAATAAAGTTTCATCTAAATATTCCAACTGGATTCACCTGGAATTTAGAAAAAAATTGTGTGACTGAACTAAGGAGCAAAATCTAAAAAGAGAAACAAGACAGTGACAACAGTGACTAGTGACAGCTTCTCAAGAAGGGAGTGAGCCTTGCTGAACAACGGCGGCCACATCCATCTGATAGAGACCCTTCCTCTATGCCAGTGGGGCTCCTGACAGCAGGAGACCACAGCTGGAACTCTGCCCCTCACCCCTATTCTGGTGTAGGAAGTTAAGTGAGTTTCTTAACATGGCTGAGCTCCAGCTGCCCTATCCCCAGAGGTCCTGGACTGGACCAGAGTTGCTCTCCAGTTCTTCCCGCCTCTACCACCCACGAGTCCAGGCTCTGTGCTCATATTAGTGGAATAACCAGCTAAGGCTGGCGGGCACTGATGCCTCTACCACCTCCCCTGGTGCTGAGTGGCCACAGCCAGGATTAGGGTGACTGAGTAAAGAGCCTAGGGCACAAGTTGAAGGCAGAGCTCACTCTCAGGGTCCTGTAAAGGCCCACCTGGCACTTTCCTCAGTTTGGCACCCCCGATACCTCACTCGCCTGACACCAGACCCAGCCGATAATGCGGTAACCGGAGACACAGGGCCGCCATTTTAAATAAAGAAAACAGGATCACAGAGAATGGGGTGTGAATTGAAAGGTGAAAACCATCTTGTCCAAACATTACTTCTGCCTCCCCAGCTGCCACACTACAGCAGAGGAGCTGGCCACCCTCTTGGGCTTGATGTGTTTGGCTAGTGCCAGCTCTTGAATCTTCAGCTCCCTATGAACACTGGCAGCCACCAGCCAGCATGTGGTGGAGAGTAGTCATCTGAGGGGTGAGCAGTAGGACAGCCTTGGGCTCCTTAGGGTTGTCCTATGGGGTAAGAGAGATTCTGAAAGGGATCAAAGCCCAAACATGATGCTTCACAGTTGGGGCCCTATCAATGGTCACCTTCCCCCGTGTATGGATTGCCCAGGGGATACGTCCTGATCTAGGACGAGAGCGCAGAAGAAGGCAGATCTCACAC
The DNA here is from genome assembly GCA_007570785.1 of Antilocapra americana. Lineage (NCBI taxonomy): Eukaryota > Metazoa > Chordata > Mammalia > Artiodactyla > Antilocapridae > Antilocapra > Antilocapra americana. Next base: position 44,052,480 of record ML662445.1, read on the forward strand.
AGTCACTGGGAGGACTCCTGACCCGCATCACAGGCCAAGGCCAGTGGGCCCAGCAACAGACATTTTTCAGGGTTAAGTTCACCCGTGCCACTCCCAGTGGGGGAGAAGCCCTCTGGGAACAGGCCCTCACTCGGCTCTTTTTAAGCTCTGTCTCCAAGGACAAAGTCAGTTCTCCACACTCAGAGCATGAAAGAGAAAACCCCAGATTCCCTCCAACCCTCTCTGCAAAGACATCCACTGGTGTATAACATCAGTTTAAATAGGGGAAGGGAGAAGGGGAGAAAAGTTAATTTAAGGGGAAAATTATTTCTCTTCTCTGTTAATGGAACCTGTAAATTAGGGCATTTAATTACCTAAGACAATTTGTTAATTTTGGATGCTAATATTTACATTAGCAACTGCTTTGAAAGCATGAAATCTGATGAATTGGCAAAACACTTTTACTTTCTCCCCAAATTAATCAAATAAGCTGTGATCAGGCTATTTATAAGTCTAGTTAACTATATCTCCCTAGTGAGGGCTTTTTTTTCCCCCCACCTCCTTCACAATTTTGAGATCTCACAGATATTCAGCTTTTCACCTAGATACTTGGTACCAGAGGATCTCAGTGGGAAGGTGTTTGATCTATTTCTATATTTAATGACACATTTCATCATAGCAGAACAGAGCATTGTGCCACCTTTGTTGAAATTATATTTCAATGATGATCCCTTCCATTTGTATAACCCTGAGTGACTTCCAAGGGGCTCTTACAGAGATGAACTCACCTCCAATACTCACTGATAAAAGACCCCCTTCAGATCCTGATATTGATGGCTGGTATATTTAATGGGCCATCCCCCTAAAAGAAAAGAAGTAGATAAGGAGGGAGAGGAAGAGACAGATGGATGGATCCAGGATGGACACCTGACACCACCTCCTCTGATGCTGGTCATTCTGGTCTTAGAAGAGCCTCTCACCCCAGCTATTGACCTTGATGCCAGCCTACATTATTCTGACCACTACTCCGGTTCATTCAATCCTCAAAAGGTCCCCCTCCTCAGTCCAGTATCATCAAGAGGGATGGCAGAGACATTAGCCCCATTGTCCTCTCATCCAACTAGTTATTCTGCTACTATAAACACTGAGCCTGAAATGAATCTTCCAGCTTGGAGAAAACTGGGATGATCATCTGGTTCAGCCCATTGACGTTTGAGGACAAGGCAGCCAGAGCCCAAGATGTTAAGTCTGGAGGTGTGTCATGAAGGAGCATGGAGGGAATTCGATCTGGGCTTGGTGATAGAGACCAACCCTTCCTTTGTGACCTTTACAACCCTTCCTCCAGTGCTAAGAAGACCCACTTTGAGGCAAGACCATTCATTGTTCTCCTGGTCCTCAGCACATGGCTATAGGGAAAGACTACAGAGGTTGGCTTTGAGAGGAGATTGAATGTTAAGAGGGATGATGAGGGATGGAAGCAGGGTCACTAGAGTCCCTGACCTGGCCATATAGGATCTCAGTAAAATGTCCTTATTGATTAAAAACAAAAACAAACTGGAAAATCCTGCAATGATCAAAAACTCAAGAGATCTGCATGTACTGAGGACCTACTCTGCATGTACACTATTCTAGGTGTGAGTAAGGAGGTGAAGGAAGCAGGTACATGGCTTGTCCTTAAAACATGACAGTCGCCTTAGGGAGAAGAGAGAAGTGTGACAAGTTAGCTAACCAAGTGGGCCCAGACATGGCAAGAGGTACAGAAGGTACATTCTGGGCCAGGAACCCAGGATGGATTGAGATTCCTTGGGGAAGCAGGTGTATCAGTCAGAATAGGCTGAGTTCTGCTGAGGTCACAAATGACCCTGAACTGCTTATGTCTCACAATAGCAACAGTTTCTGACTTGTTTTTCTCTCCACGTGGCCAGCTGCACTGCTTCATGGCTCTTCATTCTGAAACCCAGGCTGAGGCAGCAGTCTCTGTCTAGGACATTTCTGTTCATGATGGCAACTGGAAAGGAGAGAACTAGCTGATAAAGGCTCTGCTTGGAGGTGAAACTTGTCATTTCCATTCACATATCATAAAGTTCTACACTGAACATCATTCTATTCACATTATGACCAAAGCAAGCCACATGGCCATCAGTTTAGTCGCTCAGTCGTGTCCGACTCTTTGTGACCCCATGGACTGCAGCATGCCAGGACTCCCTGTCCATCACCAACTCCCAGAGTTTATTCAAACTCATATCCATTGAGTTGGTAATGCCATCCAACCATCTCATCCTCTGTCATCTCCTTCTCCTCCTGCCTTCAATCTTTCCCAGCATCAGGGTCTTTTCCAGTGAGTCAGCTCTTTGCATCAGATGGCCAAAGGATTGGAGTTTCAGCTTCAGCATCAGTCCTTCCAATGAATATTCAGGACTGATTTCCTTTAGGATGGACTGGTTGGATCTCCTTGCAGTCCAAGGGACTCTCAAGAGTCTTCTCCAACACCACAGTTCAAATGCATCAATTCTTTGGCTCTCAGCTTTCTTTATAGTCCAACTCCCACATCCATACATGACCACTGGAAAAACCATAGCCTTGACTAGATGGACCTTTGTTGGCAAAGTAATGTCTCTGCTTTTTAATAGGCTGTCTAGGTTGGTCATAACTTTTCTTCCAAGGAGCAAGCATCTTTTAATTTAATGGCTGCAGACACCATCTTCAGTGATTTTGGAGCCCCCCAAAATAAAGTCTGTCACTGTTTCCACTGTTTCCCCATCTATTTGCCATGAAGTGATGGGGCCAGATGTCATGATCTTAGTTTTCTGAATGTTGAATTTTAAGCCAACTTTTTCAGTCTCATCTTTCACACATGGCCACAGCCCCCATCTAAATGAGACAGAGTGATACAACCCTGCCCTGGGAAACAGAAGGTATTTATGAATAATAATATGATCTCCTACAGCAGAGAAAGCTTCCTGGCAAAGAAACAATGGATGTGGGTCTTGAAAGACAAACATAATTTAAAGAAGAAGGAAAAGAAAACATTAATTCAGAAAGGCAGCATATTCTAAGTAAGAAGAGTGGGCTCAGGAGGCAGACCGCTCTGGATTAAGCTCCCTTTGCTTTAATTTCTTCATCAGTGATAAAGTAACACTATTAGGACAGACTTGAAGCTAAATTGCTGTGAAGCTAAATGAATTCAAACAAATAAATTGAGGGGAAGGACATAGAACATAGTAAATAAATACTGCTAAATATATATGAAATAAATAACTATTATTCTTATTATGTCAGATTTTATATTAGCCCAAAAGGATGAAGATTCAAGATGCGTTTGGAGAACAATGCAGTGGAAAAATATTTTTATAGATGTAAAGGAGTTATGGTAAGATGAGACTAGCAGACAAGCCTAAAACGAGGGTACAGTGGAGCCCAACTGTGGAGAGCCATGGATGCCAAGTTGGGAGGCTTGGACTTGATTCTGATCTGTGAATGTATGTATTGAAGAGACCTTCTCGGGGTTACTTGGAAAAAATATGGTGGTTCCCGTTAGAGTCAGACCAACCCTCCTGTTGCCACAAGGAAATGGCAATATCAAGTCGCAGTGGTGTGGGGCCATACTGTGTCCCAACTCGTTCTCAGTCTGACTGGGTGACCCTGGACGAGTTCCTTCACATCTCGGAGTCCTAAATCTCCTCTCCGGTGAAAGGAGAGGTGGACTTCTGGTTCCCTATCAGCTGTCCCATCAGTCATCTGACCTTGATGCTCCACTCTTCCTCCCAATCCACACTGGGCCCAGGGTTTTCAAATGCTCCCTAACTTCTCAACCTTTCCTCACTCCCTCCTAACCCCTCAGACAACTCAGTCTTTTTGTTTCCCAGGAAACCCCATTTTGCCAACGGCGCCCAGAGCTCAAAAATGCAACCCAAGCAGTCCAAGTGAGCCGCATCCCCCGTCTCCACCCAGCAGAGCACGGAGGAGCCGGCCAGTATTTAATTAGTTTGCAATATTACATATCTTTTAAATCTTTTAATCCATTTAATAAAAAAAGTTAAAACACACACACACAACTAACCAACTAACAATGGCCCCAATTTGTGTTTTGTCTGACGGGGAGTAATATTCATGTCTACATGAGGATGGCATGTAATTAACATGTCATAATCAAAATGACTAAGTTTGACACATTATAATCACTGCATGGAGATTATAGCATAGCCAGGGGCGATCCACACAGCCTATCTTAATATCATTTGCATAATGAAAGCATGGCGGCAGTAATAGCTTTTTTCTCTTGTTATCATAATTTCACCCAGGGCTGCGAGGGGCTCCCGCACTGTCAGATGTTGCCTGTTTAAAGTCATTGTGACTTGGAGGAAGGCAGCAAAAGTGACCCAGAGGCTTTCTCTTGGAACAATAGCTCAACGGCTGGCCCCTGATGAGCAGAGTGGGGTAATACAGGGGATGTGCCCCCAGAAAAGTTTCCTGTGAACCTGCGCCCAGCAGACATCTGGACAATCTGCTCTCCCCAGGCGCCTTGCTTGCAGTGGATTTGAGATAACCTTCTGATAGACGGCAGGCACTGAAATCCTTAGACTCCAGGCAAATGCGACCAAATGTGCACATCACCCAAAACAGATCCCTTGCAGGTTGACAGTTGCCTAAGTGGGGTGCCTGGCCACTGGGGCCATGATGTTGATCATGGGGTCAAAGTCATGGGTTGAAGAATCATGTAAGCCAACCAACCAACCTCCCTTTCATGGCCACAGACTAGACCCCCAACCTGGGTGAATGTCTCATGGAACCAGGTGGCAGGAGAGAGTGAGGGAACATTCATTCACATGGCATCCTCTCTTCCCTTAATTTGCACAGGTCCCAGTTAAACCCACTATCCTTAACTTTCTAAAGCACTTTGAACAATGATTGTAGTTTAATCTCAGAAACTCATATTCCTTAGGACAGGAAGAATTTTTTTGACTAGAATCTAGATATGGAAATCATAAACCCCCAAAAAGTTACAGCATAAAAAAACAAGCACACACACCTCTAACAAACAAAAGGTGGAAAACAGTAACTTTCCAGTGGACAAACCTGGCAGATATCACCCCAACTGAGTGATGAAGGTTACCATCATCAGTGATAATGTATGTTGATATTATGTACCCTTGATGTCATATCATGAAAAGGGTGCTTCACCTCTGTGGTACTTTTTTCCAAACCCAAACCCCAGGCTGATCATGAGAAAACATCAGAAAAAGCCACACTGAGGGGCATTCCTCAAAATATATGACCAGAACCATTTGAAAGTATCAAGGAAAAAAAGACAGGAATTGTCATAGACCAGAGGACATCAAGAGGACAGAATGACTACATATACCATAGTATCCTGGTTGAGTCCTATATCCAAGAAAGATTATAGAAAAACTAGGGGAATTCAGATGAAGCCTATAGTTTATAATATCATATAAATGTTAATTTCTCAGTTTCAATAAGCATGCCATAGTTACATAAAATGTCAACTTTAGGTCAAACTTGGATGAAGGATATCAAGGAGCTCTATGTACTCTCTTGGCAACATCTTAAATTATTTAGACTTAATTAAAATTAAAGGTTTTAAAAACACATTTGCAAAATTTCACAAAAATTTCTGAAACCACAGAATTCTCACAAGCTTTTGGCAAACAGCCACAGAATCCCATTGTCCTTCTCAACCTCAGTTGCCCATGATTTGGCAAATTCTGCCCTCTGGGCTGAAAAGATGCTTGTGATGCCAACTCCGATTATATCTTGAGTTGTATATGAGACTGTGAGAAAAAATCTGAATCTGTTATTGTCAACCACCCCAAAATATCGAGCTTTCTTTTTCCATGGAAGCCTGTTAGCCAAACAGCGAACGATCTTGTTTCCCACCTGTCTTGCTGATCCAGTTCACAGCCCCAGTTGTTTGACTGTTCACTGGACCCATGGTAGGGGAGGTGCCAGCTAAGAGGCTGGAAGAAAGTGCGGGGAGCCCTAGGAACTGCAGATGCGCTTACTCTCTGCTGGCTAGCACAGGAGCTGCAGCAGCAGACGCAACATAACGCAACAGCCCACACACAACCCGCAGGGCTTTTCCTGGTGGAGCTTATATATACTTACGAAAGGAAAGTAGCCCGTTGCCAAGCGAGTACCTCATGATGCATGTGCGCAGAGCTAGAAGTGATCTCAACAGTTACATAACCGTGCAGCATCATTGTTCACAGGAATATGGGGCTAGAGGGCATGGGAGCGTGGGGCAAGAGAGCCTGACTGAGGCCATCTTATTAATTTCCCCACACCACCTCGTCTGTTATGTCGTAAAGCCACAATGAAGAAAGAGCCTTTAACAAGATATTACCACAGCAGGAGGGCACTCTGGAGCTCACAGAGCTACATCTCCAGCTTTGGGCAAGGATACTGGGGCTTAGAGAGCTCGGGCATTGCCTGGTGTCCCACAGCAGATCAGCACAGAGTTGGGACCAGGATACAGCTTTTCAGATTCCCAGCCCAGGGGTCAGAGTAAAAGCTCATGTCCAGTCGTAGGGACTGCAGGGTGGTGTCCTGGCCATCCATCTGTCTCCTGAGAGGCAGGGGCCAACAGCCCAGCTAGGAAGCCATCAGGACCCCTATGCCAGTGTCGTTCTTCCTCGTGCCCTGTGTGAGCCCCTCTCCACATTAACATCCTCTTCCACTGACTCCACTTTTCCTGGGATCTGCAAGTGGATCCCCTCCACCTGCCCAGAGATGTGCTTTCTAGATGTGGCTAGATGCTATTCATATGGACCCAGAGCTAAGAGCTTTGTTGCCAAGTCAGGGCTGTTTGCACCCTGCCAGCCCCCTTCTCTTATTTTCAGAGCTTGTCATTCATAGCTGCCTGCCAGTCATCCGGGTCTTGGGAAGGAAATTAGGCAGAGGAACTCAGGCGCAGAGCCCCCCACTGCGAGGGAAATGTTGACTCACAGCCAATGCATTTTAACACAGGGAAACTCCCAGGAAAGCTGGAGGGCTGTGCCTGGGCTCCTGAGAGCGCTGTTTTCTGTTCTTCTAAGCAGGCCTGGAATTAATGCCTTGGTTCCCTCCTGGGCCAGGAGACTCCAGGAACCTCCCCACTATAACGGGCAGCCCTTCCACCAACCACCAACCACAAGACCGCTGCTCCCTGGTTAACTTTCTCAAGTATCTTCTAAATCAGGAAGTCCTTAGAGTTGGCAATATTATTCAAAAATCATTAAGAAGGCCCCTCCCCTCAAAAATATCTGCCAACACCCTTTTTCCTGGTGCCTGAGATTCCTTCATTTGATGTGGATTTCTCTGAGTTCAGAGGAGGTTTTGTTTTCTAATCTTCTCTCTAGCATTGGTTTCAAGGGACAGAATCCTCTCAAATTTCCCTAAGTAAAACGGAGATGGAGTGCTAACTTCTGAAGGAGGCAGACACCAAGAACTGCATGGCCCCATAAAGACCACCACTTCCTCCCTAAGCTTTGGCAAACCCTAGACAAAGCTGGTGCATCCTTTATTCATTCCCAGCTCTATTTAACTTCCCACATATCTTCATTGGTAAAGAATCCGCCTACAATGTAGGAGATCCCAGTTCGATTCCTGGGTGGGGAAGATCCTCTGGAGAAGGGATAGGCTACCCATTCCAGTATTCTTAGGCTTCCCTTGTGGCTCAGCTGGTAAAGAAACCTCCTGCCATTCACGTCACCTGGGTTGGGAACATTTCCTCAAGAAGGGAAAGGCTACCCACTCCAGTATTCTGGCCTGGAGAATTCCATGGACTGTATAGTCCTTGGGGTCACAAAACGTCAGACATGACTAGTAATTTTCACATATACCTTAGCTCAGCTAATAATTACTATACATTGATTCTTGGGAATATTTGCTTCTTTTCTCTCTTTCCTTGAGAATGTGGCCTCCCAAAGGTCAGGGGAGGATGTGCTTTGGCTCATCAGTGTGTTCTTGAAACTAGCCAGTAAGAAGCCCAAAGAATGTTGCAGAAAGAAGGAATGAATAAACAAGAGTGGCGGGCTTCTCAGAGACAATAGCAGATAGAGGAAGAACGGGAGTGGCCAAAATCAACCATCTCCTGCCAAGATACACATAGCTAACATGAGATCGGGCCATACAGCCCAGTGTGGCCACGTGGCCTGTTCTCTAGAAGCAGCTCAATTCTCAGCATTGTGAGATGAAAAGCAATGTACCTGAAAAGCAAATTGAATTCTTCTATATTAGAATTGTTTTCAACTTTGATCATCATAAAGGTCAACTTCCCCACAAGGAAATTCTTCCTCTGATTAACGTTTGCAAAGGCACGCTAAACAAATGATCAGTAAACAGAACCACCTTGGGAGAGAGAGCCCACATGCCCTGAACTTCTATGGTGGTGATTTAGTCCCTCAGTTGTGTCTGACTCTTGCGAGCCCATGGACTGTCACCCGCCAGGCTCCTCTGTCCATGGGATTCTTCAGACAAGAATACTGGAGTGGGTTGCCATTTTCTTTTCCAGGGGATCTTCCTGACCCAGGGATCGAACTTGCATTGCAGGCAGATTGGTTACCGTCTGAGCTACGAACTGCTCTGGGATGTACCCAAATGAAATAAAAGATTTGATGGTGTGGAATCTTTCAATAGGTTTTACTTTTGTACTGTTTTTGCCCAAGACCTCTATCTAACACCACCACCTCTATCTAAAAACACCTCTCTCTATGAAAACAAGAAACATGGACTTGAGTTAACCTGCAAGTAACAGAAAACCTGTTTAATGAGGCTTACACATCTCTATGTTTATCTCACAAGAAGTCAAGCACAACTGCCTACCTAGCACATGTGACAACTGCAGTGAATCATTTTTTAAGTCTCCTCTTTACAACAAAATTGTCTTCAGATTAGCATATTTTGTTATGCATTTTTGATGAACATCATACTCAGCATAGAAGTTAATTCAGGGAAACCCTGATAAGTTGGTAGCAGAATCATCTTGTTTTGCTTGGAATGTGCTCTGTGTCTCCTAGCCTTGTTCTTATCTGTGTTTAAATAGCAAATTCCAAGTTAAAAAATGGCAGCACAATGACTGTAGAAGTAGACAATCTGAGCTTGAGTTACTTTAGTTCTGTCATTCTATATTCAATTCCGTTCAGTCGCTTAGTCGTACTCCACTCTTTGCGACCCCATGCACTGCAGCACGCCAGGCCTCCTTGTCTATCACCAACTCCCAGAGCTTGCTCAAACTCATGTCCATGGAGTCGGTGATGCCATCCAACCATCTCATCCCCTGTCATCCCCTTCTCCTCCTGCCTTCAGTCTTTCCCAGCATCAGGTCTTTTCCAATGAGTCAGTTCTTCGCATCAGGTGGCCAAAATATTGGAGCTTCAGCTTCAGCATCAGTCCTTCCAATGAATATTCAGGACTGATTTCCTTTAGGATTGACTGGTTTGACCTCCTTGCAGTCCAAAATACTCTCAAGAGTCTTCTCCAACACCACAGTTCAAAAGCATCAATTCTTCAGTGCTCAGCTTTCTTTATGGTCCAACTCTCATGTCCATACATTACTACTTTGAAAAAGAATTTCTAATTCTATGTTTAAAATCTAAAATATGAAACAAGGTGGCTGGAGTGATTATTGAAAAGCCCAAATGAATCTGAATCTAGGGGAAACCTGTCTAGTTTACTGTCTAAACGAACACGTGTATTTCAGTCCATATGTGTCCTGTAGGTGACTGGTTGGAACTTACATATATGTTATTAAAATGCCACAGTAACTGGAGCAATTGTCCAGAACTTAAATTAATAAAAGACTTATTTGGGAGAGGAGGAGTATTTTGTCCATGGCATTGTTTAGAACTGCTGACAGGAAAAGCAGACTGACTTCCAGTTGGTTTTATTATTGTTTTAAATTTGCTACAGACAATGCAGCCCCTTATTGCCTGCATGCCGTGTGGATACCTTCCACCCTTGGTGAGTCACTAGTCAGGAGGGATATTGCCCAGGGTTCAGCAATGCATTAAAAGACCAAGATTCTGTCTGAAGCTCTCCATCAGCCTTGACTTTTTGGCATTTATCTTCAAGTTTCTCCCTTCAGTCACCAAAAGGCAGCTAAACTTCCAACCATTAACTCCACAGTCCAGCCAGGACAAAGTAGGAAGCCATGGGGGTTGCTGAGGTAAAGGAGAGTAAAAGCCAAATTGGTCCCTTTTGGTAATTTTTTTTTAATTACAAAGAGTAAGCTACACTTTTTAGTAGTGGTATAATTTTGTGAGTTTTGACAAATGCATTAAATTGTGCAATCACCACCACAATCAGGATACAGAACTGTTCACACCCCCAAATTCCCTTCTGCTGCGCCTTCACAGTCACACCTCTGCCCCAGTCCTTTGTTGCCATTCAGTCACTCAGTCATGTCTGACTCTTCAACCCCATGAACTGCAGCACACCAGGCTTCCCTGTCCTTCACTATCTCCCGCAGTTTGCTCAAACTCATGTCCAATGTGTCAATGATGCCATCCAACAATTGCACCCTCTGTCACCCACTTCTCCTCCTGCCCTCAATCTTTCCCGTTATCAGGGTCTTTTACAGTGAGTCGGCTCTTAACTTCATGTGGTCAAAGTATTGGAGCTTCAGCTTCGGTATCAGTCCTTCTAGTGAATAGTCAGGGTTAATTTCCTTTAGGATTGACTGGTTTGATCTCCTTGAAATCCAAAAGACTTTCAAGAGTCTTCTCCAGCATTCATTCAAAAGCATGAATTCTTCGGGGCTCAGCCTTCTTTATCGTCCAGCTGTCACATCCATACATGACTACTGGAAAAACCATAGCTTTGACTATACAGACCACTATCGATAAAGTGATACCTCTGCTTTTTAATACACTGCCTAGGTTTGTCATAGCTTTTCTTCCAAGGAACAAGCATCTTTTAATTTCCTGGCTACAGTCACCATCCACAGTGATTTTGGAGCCCAAGAAAAAATCTGCCACTATTTCCATTTTTTTCCCCATCTATTTGCCATGAAGTAATGGGACTGGATGCCATGATCTTAGTTTTTTGAATGTGGAGTTTTAAGGCCAGCTTTTTCACTCTCCTCCTTCACCTTCATAAACAGGCTCTTTAGTTCTTCTTCACTTTCTGCCATTAGGGTGGTATCTGTGTATCTGAGGTTGTTGATCTTTCTCCTGGCCTCAGCCATAAACCCAGACAAATACAGATTTGTTCTCCTTCGTGGTAATTTTGCCATTTCTTGAGTGTCATATGAATGCAGTCAAACAGTGGGAAACATTTTGAGTCTGGTTCCTCTCATTCAGTAGAATGCATTCAAGTTGCTGTACATAATAGGTCTTTCCTACTTGTATTTAATATTATTCCATTGTAGGGATGAACTATCACTTGTTTATTCAAGCACCTGTTGAAAGACATTTGGTCCATTTCCAGTTTTTGGCAATCTTTAAGTCTGCTGTATACATTTACATGCAGACTTTTGTGTGGATGAACGTTTTCATTTCTCTAGGAGAAATGAATATCCTTACCTATGAGTAGGATATACATGATTAGAGTATGATTAATTTGATAAACTACCAAACTGTTTTCCAAAAAGACTGTGCCACTTTATATTCCCACCAAAAATGTGTGTGAATCCCAAATGCTCTGTATACTCATCAGCATTTGGTATATTGTCAGTGTTTTGGTTTTATTTTTTTTAATACTTCAGTCATTCTAACAGATTCATAGTGTTATTTCATTGTGGTTTTAATTTGAATTTTGTTAATAACTGATGTTTAAGCATATTTTCACTGTGTATCTTCTTTGGTGAAGGATCCATTCAAAACTTTTCTTATTTTTAATTAGCTTTTTTGTCTTATTATTGAATTTTGAGGTACTTCATATATTCTCTCAGATAAGTGATTTGCAAACATCTTCTCTCAGTCTGTAACTTAAATTTTCATTTTCTTTTATAGAGCAAACTTTTCATTATTGTAAATCCAATTTACCAACTCCTCTTTTATGGATCATACTTTTGGTGTTTAGCTGCCTAACCCAAAGTCACAAAGATTTTCTCGTATGTTTTCCTCTAAAAGTTTAATAGTTTTACATTTTACTTTTAGATCTATGGTCTGTTTTAAGCTAATTTTTGTATAAGATCTGAGAGATTGGTCAAAGTTCAATTTTTTTGCATATGGATGTCCAGTGTTCCACCATCATTCATTGAAAAGACTATTTTCAGTTGAGTTACTTGTGGATCTGTGTCAAAAATCAATTGCTCCCATTTGTGTGAATTTATCTCCATGCTTTCTCCTCTGCCCCATTCATCTGTGTGTTTGCCTTGACACCAACACCGCACTGCTCTGGTTACTGCACGTCTACAGTGTGTCTTGCATTGAGACACTGTGAGTCTTCCAGCTGTCCTTTTTTTCAAAATTTGTTTTGACTACTGTAGTTCCTTTGAATTGCCATGAAAATTTCACAATCAGCTGGGAAATAGCCACAAAACATCCTGCTAGTATTTTTAGTGGCATCGTGTTGTAACTACTTGCTGAATTTGTCGAGAATTGATATTCCAAGCAATATCAAGTCTTCTAACCCATGAACTTGGATATCTCTCCAAATATTTGGGCCTTTAATTTCTTTTATCAGAATTTTCTCTTTTTGAGTACTTTTTTTTTTTTTTAGAATATCTTGCACATGTTTTGTTGGATTCCCATCTATTTTCTAAGTTATTGTAAATTGTGCTCTAAAATTGGGGGGTAAAGGGGGCATGGTTTCCAAGTGTTCATTGCTATTATATAAAAATATGCTTGGATTTTTTTCAAATATTGACTTTGGACTCTGTGACCTTGCTAAAGTCACCAATTCTAGAAACTTTTTTACATTCCTTGAGATTTTCTGTAGAGGCGATCACATCATCTGAAAATAGTGCCAGTCCTCTTTCTTCTTTGCCAGTCTATACGCATTTTATTTCTTTTTCTTGCCTTATTACACAGTATAAAAATTCCAGTACAATATTGCAGAAGGAGGACCGGTGAGGGTGAATATTACTGCCCTGCTCTTGATCTTAGTGGGAAACCATTCATCTTCCATCATTAAGTGTAATGTTAGCTCTAGTTTTGTTTGGGTGAAAGAGGTCCCTTTCTGTCACTAGTTTGCTGAAAGTCTTTATCAGAAGAAATGTTGAAGTTTGTCAATTTTTTTTTTGCATCTGTTGATACAATAATGCAGTTTTTCATACTTAGTCTGTTCATATTATGGGTTATTTTGAGTGACTTTCTAATGTTAAATCAGCCTTGCATTCCCTGAATAAACCCCACCTGTTTATGATGTAACATTCTTTTACTGTATTACCAGATTCACTTAGCTGATATTTTGATTTTTATGTTTTCGTTCATAGGAACATTTGTTTCTAGTTTTCTTATACTGTTCTGAGTTTATCTAGCTCATGTTTACTAATTCTTTCCTCTGTCATATCCATTCTCCTATTAAGCCTCTCCAGTGAGTTTTCAAATATTAAAATTGTCACTTTTAAAATTTCCATTTGTCTCTTTTTTACATGTTCTATTTCCTTGCTGACAAATTTTCTTCTTCTCATTCTTTTCAATAGTGTGTGATCAGTTTTTGATCTAACTTCATGGAGCATGTTATAATAGTTGTTTTAAGTCTTTGCCTGATAATTCTACATCTGTATCATCTCAGGTTTGGTGTTTCTTTATTATACTTTCCCTTGAGAACTGGTCAGATTTCCCTTGTTTTTAGTATATCAAGTAATTGTGTCTTAGATATCTTGAGTATTATGAGACTTTTGGTCCCATTAATATGCTTTGAAGAATGTTGGTGGTAATTAGCAAAAAACTAACCCAGCTAGGTTCAGAATGAAAGTCCTGACCTTCCTTCTCGGTGTGTGTACCCAATGTTAATCTTCTTTTCCAACCTTTGTAGTGCTTAACTGGTCCATCTACCATAATCACTTAAAATCTTTGTTCTTTTGCTTTGTGTCAGTTTCATATATGAACAACTCAAGGATGATGCCAAGGCTTTGTACACAAATTTAAAAGATCCCTTTTTAAAGTTTCTCCTCTTTATGATTTCCCTCTACTTTCAGGCTCTAGAGGTCCCTTTTCCTAAGCACTTTGGCTAGAAAGCCAGAGATTTAGCTATCACATACTTACCATGACTAAATCCATCTTGGGATGAAGCAGCAAGAGGAAAGAGAGGGAAAAAATTGGCATTGCTTCAGACTTTGGGAGTCCTTTTTCCAGTTTCTCTGGTCAGAAAGAGATTTTCTTTCAGAGTTTTAGATGCATGTGAGGTCAGTCCTGTCATCATTTCTGATGCTGCTATGACAGGAGTGCATTTTGTGACAGATTTGCCTTAGGGCAGGACCAGAAGATTAATGAGAGAAAGAAAAATAAATGGAAACAACCACTATCACCCTACTTTCTATCTTGCAGGATCATCCTTCCTAGTCCATTAGCTATAAAGAAAGAGTTTTTCTTGGAACTTTTTGTGTCTGTGCCACTTTGAGATTAGGGTTGTGCCAGAATATATGCCAAAATCCTATGAAGGAATAAAGGATGAGGGGATTCAACATGGTATGAATCATTCTTTGAGTTTTTATTTTCCTCTTCAGTTCACCTACTCTTATTATATTATTTACTTTTCAGAGTCCTCAGATAGTTTTGTGTATTCTGTCCAGGGTTTTTTTTTTATTATTATTATTGTATTATGTGAGAGAGCAGAATACGCTTACCCCATCTTAGTTGGATCCAGAAGTGACCAACCTACTTCTTTGGAAAGGAGATGAAAGATGTTTCTTTTCTAGAAACTCAGGAGAACAAACAAAATCTCTTTAGCATGATTATGTCCCATGCCCCTGGCCACCCTTGGCTAACAAGAGGCTAGAGAAAGGGAAGTTGAGGTTGGATCAGCCAACAACAGAGCCAGTTCCACCCAGTAACGCCTGGTCCAAGTTGTTGCTGTTGCCATGTCAGACTCTTTGAGATCCCCATGGATGGCAGCACTCCAGGCTTCCCTGTCCTTCACCATCTTCCTGAGTTTTCTCAAACTCATGTCCATCATGAGTGCATCAAACTCATGTCCAAACACCAAATTGGTGTTTCCAGTTCTCCACTGGAGTGGGTTGCCATTTCTTCCTCCAGGGGATCTTGCCGACCCAGAGATTGAACCCAGGTCTCCTGCAGTGCAGGCAGATTCTTTACCATCTGAGCCACCAGGAAACATTTCATTATTTTCTAGTTTGTGGTTTGATTCGTCCACCCCTCCCCAAAATGACATGCTATTAGAGATAAGAACTAACTGCAATCCGGTTGCTTGAAGGCTCTGTTTAGTGAAGTTTTATTGGTAAAATAATATTCAATATTGCAGACACCTGTTAGATACTTTGGTTGGTTGGTTATAGGTATTTCATGGAATAAAGAGATTTTTGTGCTTAGATAGTTGAGGAGTTCCTCTACTCAAAGTACTCACAATTTTCTTACTTGAAGTGCAGAGTAGAGCTGGAGGAAGGAGGAAGTTTTTTAGTTATGGATATTTGAGACTATAAATAGACTTCCACCTGTCCACGGCCTTGTGCAGCTTTGAATGGCAGTGAGCAGAGAGCTTGGGGCTTCAGCTCATGAGAGCAGGGAAACCTGGCAACCCTCTACTCTATCCCCAGCCGAGAGCCAGGGAGGAAGTCTACCTTCAGACATATTAGAGGTGGCCAATATTGAAACCCATTTCTGACACAATTCCAGTTGCTGGTGTGTGTCTTTTACACCATTGTTATGTTGTCAAAGTTGAGAGGACAGGAGCAGAGAGTGTGTGTGTATGTATAAACACACACATACACACACACACACATACACAGTTGATGCTGATTAAAGGTTTATGAGAAGCAAGAAAATCTGATAGGATTTGGGCAGAATCCTACCAGTTTTAAGTTTTCGATCCTTAAGCTGTTAAGTCCTCACAAGCCATTATTTTTGTCCTTGATGTAGAAGGGAGACTAAGTTGCAGAATGTAAATGGAAAGGCCCAGAGTTTTGTGAGACGATTATCAGATTTGTGTAAGATTTACTCTGCTCTTTAATAAAGATTATACTCAGACACATATGCAGGCACACTGGTGCTCTACAACTGCAACACATAGATTACATTAGCAAATTCTACTTTCAAATGTGAACTGTGAGCAGGAGTGCTGGAGATCTCCACACTCGGGCAGATAAATGAGATGGTCAGAGAGGAAGCTTCCAGGGGTCTTCTGGACCTCTCGGGGCAGCCTTGCTCACAGAAAGTCAAACAGCTCTGTCTCTCCAAAGAGAAACTTTCAAGTTTGCCTAAGATTTTACTCTTAAGTGACATTTCATTCATTTCATTCATCCTTCAGATTGGTTCAGTTCAGTCGCTCAGTCGAGTCCGACTCTTTGCGACCCTGTGAACTGCAGCATGCCAGCCCTCCCTGTCCATCGTCAACTCCTGGAGTTTACTCAAACTCATATCCGTTGAGTTGATGATGCCATCCAACCATCTCATCCTCTGTCGTCCCCTTCTCCTCCCACTTTCAATCTTCCCAGCATCAGGGTCTTTCCCAATGAGTCAGTTCTTCTCATTAGATGGCCAAAGTATTGGAGCTTGGGCTTCAGCATCAGTCCTTCCAATGAATATTCAGAACTGATTTCCTTTAGGATGGACTGATTGCATCTCCTTGCTGTCCAAGGGACTCTCAAGAGTCTTCTCCAATACCACAGTTCAAAAGCATCAATTTTTCAGCACTCAGCTTTCTTTATGGTGCAGCTCTCACATCCATACATGACCACTGGAAAAATCATAGCTTTGACTAGACTGACCTTTGTTAGCAAAATAATGTCTCTGCTTTTTAATATGCTGTCTAGGTTGGTCATAACTTTTCTTCCAAGGAGCAAGTGTCTTTTAATTTCATGGCTGGGTCCTTCAGAGCTATCTAAAAGGCAAACCCACGTGCAGAGTGTATTTCTGAGGACCAGCCTGAAAGCCAGGCGGTGGTAATAGTTACCATATTTTAGCACTGGGTGTAGGTAAATTGCTAAGCGCTGTCTCCTATCATCCAGCCCCTCCAGCTATAGCCCCAGTTTGTCAGTTCCCTTTCCCAGCAAACTTGTGGGCAAGCTAACTTGTCATCACTGTCACCACATGCTCACCTCAGGCTATGTCTGCAATACACTTTGCTAGAGAGCCAGCAGTGTATCACCAAAACCCAAACTTCTCAGTGTCACCAAAAGCTTCCATGTTGCAATATACAAGGGTCAACTGTCTGTCTCCTGTGCTTAACCTCCCTCCTGGAAGTATTGCAGGAGGGAGATTTGGCTTTAGTTTCCATGGTGACGCTGGTCCAGGGTCTCCCCCTTCCTTGCTGGCTGCTCCTGCTCACAAGCTCACCCACTCCCTTTTCCTTTGATCTCACTGCTAAGTGTTGCTGTAACCCAGGATTCAGACTTGGATTTCATTATTTTCTCCATCTATGTATCCTCCCCAGGTGAAACTATATAGTCCCGTGGTTTCCATTCCATCCACTTATAGATTCCCTCATCTATTTCTCCCTTTCTAACTTCTCTTCTGAGCTCTGTCCAGTCTCATGCTTCCAGCTGACTGCCTGACAACTGCACGTGGATTTATTACAGGCTTAAGGGACTTGTCCCGGGTCATACTGCCAGTAAGTGGTAGGGGCAGAACCTGAACTCTGGTAGATCTGGTCTCAGTGCCTGCATTCGTAACCATTCCTAGACGAGTACCCAAGTATATGGCTGTAAATCCTCAGAAAGAAGAGCATTTCCTTTCCAAAGATATCCCAATGGCCTAGGACATAATTATTTCATCATTTCTCACTCCAGGGACCATGTCCCCTAAGTCTAACTCTGCAATTTCAAACAGGGAAGATGGGCCAGAGGAAACATGGAGCCACCATAGAAATTCGAGTACGTCTTCCTGGAGCATGAAATCCACTCAGAGATTAACACAGAATGGTGACGAGCAAGAGTAGAAGGAAAAATCACTTTCCTAGAAAAGAAGACAGTTACATCTCGAGGTGCAAACAAGATCCATCTTTTTATAAGTTGAAAATAAGACTTCGAGGAGACCTCGGACCTGAAATGGGCAGCTTTTTGTCCTGCCCCTCCATCTGAACAGTAAGTCTCAGGAGAACCAGTCAGACCGTTGGGAAGTGGGAGAGAAGGCACACCCATGAGATTCACAATCTTGACCTCTGCAGAGCTCAAGTCCCACTTCCAAGAAGCTTGTTTCTGATATCCCCTTCTGTCGGCCTTCTTTTAAACATCCAAAAAAAACAAATGCACTTTGGAAAGGAGCTGATAAGCACAGAGAGTCCTGCCAGGTTTCTGATGTCTTTAGCTGAAGAGAATAAATCTAGAAAGAAAAACAAAATATTCCCCCAAAACTTTATACAGGAAGAAAATAGAAAGCCTTTCAGAGGTTCCCAGAGAAACAATGGTTATTTTCAAAGCAGAATTTGATTAGAAACTTTAGGAAGTTAAAGACAATTTTGAAAACCAGTGGAGGTGATCTTCAGTTTAGAAAATCAGTGATAGAAATGCAAATCTGAGGTTAACTTGGCCAGCAGACTAAAACCTAGAGGCTGAATCCATTTTTTCCTTCAGATGATAATAGCAGCTTCTCTAGGTTGAATGCAGAGACTTAAAATCAAAGGCTCCAGAAAGTTTTGGAAAAGGACAAGTCAAAACCTCACTAAAGAATCCAGAGGCAACTTCAGATTCTCATTTCTGCCCCTACCTCTCTAAGTCTGAGGACTTTAACAAGCACTTTCTAATCTTGCCTTGCTAACTCCAACCTGCCAAGGCTTTCTGTGGATAAGCACTTATTAAACCTACAGACACCACTCCTCTGTCACCTCCCTCATCCTGAGTTCCCAAAGCAACTGGAAGGTGACCACACTTAGCCCTCCCGTAGTCCATATCCTGTGGATGGTTTCTGATAATATCAGCTACCCTCCTCCATGGGTTATGCTATGTTAGGAGTGGGATTCTGCTATCAGTCATTCTGAGTCTTCATTCCACTACTTACTATTTATGTTGTTACAAAAGTAATTGCAGTTTTGGACCATGAATTTTAAATCATTATAACTAGGCTCAAACACATTTTTATTAATCAAAATAGGAACCATTACAAGCAACACATTTTTGCCAATGAAAAATAAGTTTGTTTATTCCTGTAGTGTAAAAATCCATACTTGGGGATTTGAAAAACTCTTGGAAAATATTTTCTGCTTCCTGTGGAGGCATTTTGCCTGCAAAAAGTTGTTGAGATGCTTGAAGAAATGGTAGTCAGTTGGCGAGAGATCAGGTGAATATGGCAAATGGGGCAAAACTTCGTAGCCCAATTCATTCAACTTTTGAAGCGTTGGTTGTGTAACATGGAGCTAGGCATTGTCACAGAGAAGAATTGGGCTTTTTCTGTTGACCAATGCTGGTGGCAGGCATTGCAGTTTTTGGTGCACCTCATCAATTTGCTGCGAATACTTCTCAGCTGTAATAATTTCACTGAGATTGAAGCATGTTAATTGTCATGTGTCTAGTCAATCGCCAGCCCAGGACTGATGCTCGGGACTGGTGCAGTGAGATTTCCCGGGGGGGAGGGAGGAGGGAGGGGGGACCCGGAGGGGAAGCATATGTAAACCCATGGTGATATCATGACAATGTATGGCAAAAACAATAATAAAAAAAAAAAAAAAGCTGTCACGGATCCGATGGGCATCAGACCACCAAACAGGGACCATGACCTTTTTCTGATGCAAGTTTGGCTTTGTGAAGTGCTTTGGAGCTTCTCCTCGGTCCAACCACTGAGCTGGTCGGTTGTCATATAAAATACAATTTTCATTGCATGTCATAATCTGATCAAGAAATGGTTCATTGTTTTTGTGTAGAATAAAAGAAACCACTTTAAAACGACAAATTTTTTGATTTGTGGTCAGTTCATAAAGTATACACATATTGAGTTTAAAAAAAAAACTTTTTTCAATTTGCTTCAAATGCCGAATGACCACAGAATGATCAACATTGAGTTCTTCAGCAACTTCTCGTGTAATTGTAAGAGGATCGGCTTTGATGACTGCTCTCCATTGATCGTTGTCAACTTCCAATGGCTAGCCACTATGCTCCTCAACTTCAAGGCGCTCGTCCCCTTTGCAAAATTTCTTGAACCCCCACTGCACATTCATTAGCAGTACATTCATGAACTGTACATTCATTAGCAGTTCCTGAGTCAAATGCATTGCTGATGTTGCGAATTGTCTCTGCTATTTTGCGATCCATTTTGAACTCGAACAAAAGAATCGTTGGAATTTGGTTTTTGTCTAACATCATGTCTATAGTCTAAAATAAATATAAAATAAACAGCAAGTAATAAGTCACTTGCAAAAATAATAAACCAAGAAATGTCCATTAAAATGATGTGTAGCATAACCACATTTATTTAAGAATATATTCCAATAGCAAATGGCAAAGTTTAATAATGCAAAACCACAATTACTTTTACACCAATCTATGGCTGAGTCATCTTAGACAAGTTATTTATTCGCCGTGAGCCTCAGTTTTCTCATCTGTAAAGTGGTGATAATAATGCTTCTTACCTGATGAGGTTGCTGAGAGGATGACCTGAGAGCAGGAAGTTATTAGCACAGTGTCTGGGGCATAGAAATTACTCAATAAACAGACATCAGTATTGTTACTAGAGGTATCTGACCCAGTCATAGTAATCCTTTGATCCATGATGTTTCATTCACGCCCTATATGTACAAACTGTTGGCCAGGAATTCTGAATGAAGTCTGTACACTTCGGGTCTCACCCGAACCCTCTTAGGTTGTTGGCACCCCTACCTTCCTCAAATTCCTGCTCATGGAGAAGAGTAGGTCCTTCTTCTAGAGACATGGGAATTGTGACACTTTCAAAGAACCCACAGCTAGAAATCGGGGTCTCATTTCTAGACCAGGTGGTGAATTATGGCCCAGGGGACAAACCCCCCCAGCCACCCACCTCTGCAACAAAGTCTCGCTGGAACGTTTACACCCAGTTGGCTGTGGCTGCTGTTGTGCCATGAGGGCAGAACTGAATAGTCCCTTCACAGACTGGGTGACCTGCAAGGCCTAAAGTGTTCAGTCTCTGGCCCTTTATGGACAAAACTTGTCAACCCTGGCTCTAGACCCTCCTTCTCAGCTATAGCATCACACTCCTTATGGAAGGCCCCTTCCTGTGTCTCCTGGTGTAGAAGTGGTTGCTGAGAAATGCTTCTTGCCTTCTGTGTAAAGAGATGACTGATGTATGTTGACAAGGCCAGTTTGATCTGTTCCTCCACCATCCACCCTTGTTTCTTGTCTAGACAGTGGATCTCAAGTTAGACTTATAGGACTGCATAACTTTAGCTGCCTTTCTTAATGTGCTGTCTTAAACGTCCTTCACCAGAATCAACTGGGATGCTTGTTATATGTGCTGATTCCCAGTCCTATTCCAGACTTTCAGAATCTAGACTCCCAAAGTGGGGCCCAGAAAACTCTGTTACGATGAAAACAATAATAATATTCCCCCAAAGTATTAGTCGCTCAGTTGTGTCTGACTCTTTGTGACCCCTTGGACTGTAGCCAGCCCGGTTCCTCTGCCCATGGGATTCTCCAGGCAAGAATACTGGAGTGGGTAGCCTTTCTGTTCTCCAGGGGATCTTGCTGGCCCAGGGACTGAATCCACATCTCCCACATTGCAGGCAGATTCTTTACCATCTGAGTCACATGGGGGTCTTAAATCCATTTAAGTTTGAAAATCTCTGTTGGGTTCTGAGGTTACATATTATTTCAGAATATATCTGTGCACAGTTAGGTATTTGAGAGATACCTGCTTGTTAAATTTTGAAAAAGCTGTTACTGAGTATGTGCTTTTGCAGTGTGTTGTGCAACCAGAGCTGGTAAATGGAGCCCAGTTTGCCCCTTGACTTACATTATTATACCGCAGATGCTTTGTTTTTGTTTTCATTGATTTATATGGTCAGTGGCTCCTAATCCTTCAGTTTTAGATTTTCTGTCTCCAAGACCTTAGTCAATTGCTGCTTATCTATAAAAACACTCATCTGAAAGGTTCTTCTGTACAGTAAACAGTTCCCTTCCCACCTGTCACTTGAATTAAACAGGGTTTTTCCTATGTGGGGTCTCTAAAGGCACAAACTCCTTAAAACAATGACCCTTTATGATGAAGCTCTAAAATGAGACCTTCAGCCACATTTGAGTCCTCATTCAGCACCCAGCCCCACTTTGCTCAGGATCAACTCCCTCTTAGATCCGGAGACCCAGAAAGGGAATGTGACTCAGCCAAGGTCACCTGGAGAATTTCCAAGTCAGAACAAGAATAGAAGTCCAGGCACTTCTGGAGCTTGGTGCCCTTAGACACCTATATCAAGACTTCCTGAAAAGACTGTGGTCTTCAGAAAACCTTGTTAGTTTGCTTGTACCATCAGACCACATGGCCCAGTGTCTTCCTTGGAACGAATGGTCACATGGTTCTAGGCAAAGAAAGTCTGAAATTTTTTTTTCTCTCTCTCTCTCTAACACACACACATCTGCATTCACACTCAGCTTTACCTAAAAAATGAAAGAAATGTGTTAGTCACTCAGTCGTGTCTGACTCTTTGTGACCCCATGGACTCTAGCCCACCAGGCTCCTCTGTCCATAGAATTACGTAAGACTCACCTCTTAGAAAGAAAAACCCATTTTTCTCCCAAGACTCATCCATCTGTTTGCGTTCTGGACACCTGTAAGAACTATATCTTATATTTTCCATACTATGATGGCCTTTATATCTTGTTTGGGGCTTTGCTGACTGTCCTTCTCCTTCTCAGCTAGGGTGAGCTAATTCCTAGAGATAATAAACAATCAATGAGCCCTTTTTCAAACACAAACAAGTCAGTCCAGAGTCTATACCCACAACCAGGCCACCAGCCTCCTTGTCCTAACCACCATGTTCCCGACAAATACGGACAGTCCTCTACCCAGAATCAGCTGAAATGATTCAGACTGATCAACCCAGAGCTTGTTACTGGCCTCACTGATTCCTTTCCACCAAAACTACCATAAAGGTCCATGTCTTCCCCTCACTCCTGCCTCCTGATTGAACCTGATGCTTCCCTGTGTGCCCCCTACCTGGCCAAGGCCCTATGTGACCTTCCTCTCAGGAACTGTGAAAAATCCACATATGTTAAGTAGAACAGCATGATGGGTCCCTCACTCCAAAAATAGACCACAAGATAAATCAAAATAAGAAGCTTATCATTCACAGGTCCTGGAGGAAGTATGTGGCACACTTCATATCCTTCAAGGAACCACATGGGGAAGTCAAGGCAGGCTACAGGCAGAGAGAAAGGCAGACCCTGGCATTCATATCTTTATTAGGGTCTGTGGATGGAGTGCCTTGGGGGTTCCTGGGCGAGGTCCAGCTTGGTCATTTCAAATCAAAAGAGTGGGGTTTGGTGAGCCCTACAGGGTCTTATCTAGGGGGGGTGCATGAAGCATACAGGCACCAGAAGCAGGGGAGAGTATTGGAAAGTCATACGAGGAGCTCACGTGACTCTGGGGCTGTGACCCCTGGCTGTGCTTACGTCAGGGGGCTGCCTTACGTAAGGCCTCACGTAAGGCCTCAGGTTAGGCCCCTGCAGGCAATTTGGCCAAATTGAATGTCAAGGCAGCAATATTAGTTAAACTTTTGAATATAAAAAATTATATTTTCAGTGACAATTGTCTCCTGATCTGTTGGCTTTACAGTACCTCAAATTCCTATGAACGCATTACATGAATATTTTAAAACAATGCCGTCTCTCCTCATCTACCAGGCATCTTCATCCATGAAGCATCGTCTCTCAGTGTGTACCATCCACTCTTCCTCCATGGGTTCTTTCTCCTCAGGAATCAAACATGCTCAAGTTACTCCTGCACATTCAGGATGTGAAAACTCCTCCTCTCTCCTCCGCTGCTTTCCAAGCTTCTCACAGGTCTGTATGTGTTCTCCTTCTTTCTCCCTCCATTCACTCTCCCAGCCCCTCCAAGCGCCACACTTCTGGAACCAATCTGGCAAAAGTCACCAGTCCTTCATGGCTAAAGCACGGGGGCTGGTTTCCACTTGCTGGACCAGCCTGCTGCACTGGTTATCACCGGCCTCTCGGTCCCCCAGCCCCACCTTCTCAGCCGTTCCCTCCTCCTCGCTCCCCATAGCCATGTGCGGGGCCTCCACCTCCTCCTCCTCCTTAGGAATGTCACTGCTGCAGCCTTCTCTCTTCTCAAATGCCTATAGACCATTTGGAAAACCCAAGGAGAGCTGAGGACCATCATCCCAGAAAAATACGCTAAACACATTCAAGCAAATGTTTGCATAAATTCTGAGGGATTCATCAATTCCCTCAGGTTCATCCTTTGGCCTTTAGAGAATCAAGAACATCTTGTCTCTACAGGCACCAGCCCTAATTCCTCTCTTAGTCTCTAGCTGTGCATACCCTACAGTTTATTGGCCAGCATCTCCCAGTTACCCCACGGGCACCTAAATTTACAATGTCCAAAGTTGAAGCTATCAGCCTCCCCACAAACCTGCTTTTCTTCTAGGATCTTTTCTTTGTCATCCAAGACAAACACCTGGGAATTGTTCTCGATTTCTCCTTCTCCCTCAGCCCTTACATTTGGTGGGTCCCCAACTCTTATCCACGTTGCCTCCTCAACACCTCTCAGTTTGACCCCCTTTGCCCATTTCCACTCCACTGCCTAGTCTCCACACTTACCATCACTCACTGGATTAGTGCTCATTTTTCTCTCTAAGTTAACCACCCACACTGCCAATAGAGCAGTCACTCCAGCATACAAAGACTTGTTACCAGTAGAATCATAGATGAGTAGACACTTGGTGGCAAGAACAAAAGCAGAAACATATTACAAAAAGACTTTTGGCTGAGAGTTTGTTGTTAGATTCGTAATTAAAGACGAACCGTCAAAGAGGCCCACACTGTTGGGGCAATGTGGAGAGTGGGGGTGGGGACATACTGCAAACAGGAAGCACAGTAAGAGGCCCCTGAAGTGACCAAATGAGAAGGCAGGGGAAGCAGAATGGACACAAGTGATACTCAGAGGTAGAACGAATAGATCACAGACACCTAGCTGTGGAGGCTTAAAGGAGTAGCGTCAGTCAAGGGGAGGAGAGATGAATTCTGTTTAGGTAATATGGAGTTTGAGAGACTCGAGGAAACAGCCTGTGGGAAGATCCAGAACTGGTTGTATAAACTGGGTCTGGGGCTCAGGAGAGTAACATGAGCTGGAGATACAGATTTGGGTCATGAGGACACAACGTTATAGACGTATATAGGCTCTCCCAGGCAGAGAGTGTGGAGAACAGAGAAATGGGCTGACTCGTGGTGAAGACCAACCCCCGAGCGGCAGAAGACGAGTCCGAGTAGAGGGGAGGCGGTGTGACAGGAAGTGAAGAGAAATGAAGCCATGGAAGCCAGGGAAGAGAGGGCTGAAGGAAGGTGGCAGGGTCAGCAGGACCAGATGCTGCCAAGAGGGCAGGCAAGATGTACTGAAAATGGGGCCACGGGAAGTATTCACAAAGTAGTCACCTCACTCTTGGGAAAAGCAGATCCAGTGAGGTGAAAGGTGAACTGAAGGGTGAGGGGAAAATGAGGTTTCTTTTCTTAGAAGTTGAATTCTGAAGAGAAGAGAAACACAGCAAAGACTGGTGAGGGAAATTGGGGGCATCGTGCTCAAGACAGGAGGCTGGGCACATCTGAGCCTTCTCCTTACACAACTGGGAAGTGCTAGAGGTTGGACACCCTGCCTCGAACTTACTTCAGAAGCATCCTCTTCATGTCCTTTATCCTTATGGGGAAAAAAAACTAAAGCAGAAAAAAATGTTTAGAAGCCATTCTAATCCAGTGTTTTGTTTCTACAGATGAGAAAACTGGGTCCAGAGTAATTAAACAACTTTTTCAAGGTTTTGTATCAAAGTAGCTGTAGAACCCAGGACTTCTGACTTCCGGGTAGACATTCTCTCTTCTTCTCCCTGTGTGTCTGAGACTCCCTTGCACAGGACTCCATAAGACTCACCCCAGCCTGTCCATCTGGGTCTTTGGCTTGGATGGCTATGTTCTAGCTGAATCTTCCAGATGCTTATTCTGCATCCTGACCCCTCAAGGTCCTGTTTACTACAAAACTTATGAATTTTGCATCAGTGGATCCCAGGGTCTGCTGCACTGTAACTGCAACTTCCATGATTTCACCGTTAACCTGATGACATTTTCTAAAGGCTGGGTGAAACAGACATTTAGGGGAAAGTAAGACCCTTTAGTCCTTCTTAATCCTGCTGGGAGGGGTGTGTGTGTGGGGGGGGGGGTATGTGTATGTGCACACACAGCATTATGTACTGTGCTTGAAAAGAACAAGGGTGTTCAAAGCCACGCCCCAAACAAGAGTATCTTTCAACATTCAGAGAGCTTCCCTACCTGTGGCATGCTCAAGCGCTTGCCATACCAGGTTTCAAAGCAGATGGGTATTTACTGCACACAAATGTTACATTGACTTTGGAATGTTCTCACATGAGCTCTTGTAGATTAATGAGCTCCTAATATTGTGAATAATCATTTTCCATAAATATGCATAGTCAGCTTTTAAAAGTGTCATGTGGGATAATTATTATTTGTCTGGGTGCTAATCACTTGGGGAAAATATTTACTTGCATGTGAAATGGAACCTGTGTTTGTTTTGTTAAGCGCATTGCCTAGCAGCAAGCCCAGAGCAATTACCAGCCTGATTTAAAGGCACTTGAATGCCAGGGAGCCAGGATTGAGAGATGGGTCTCTGCCAGTTATCTGGAGCCTTATCTAGCTTCAACACTTCATTCATGAGGACTTGTAAAGTGTTTGGCTAGTTATCATTTAATAAAAATATGCTGAGAACCTGCCATTGTAAGGTCTTTTAGAAAGAGCACCAACTTTGAAGCTAGAGAGTGAGCTTCGATACTAGAGTTTCATAACTTTGGGTAAGTTATTCAACTTCTCTGTACCTCAGTTTGCTCACCTGGAGAAAAGGGTAATATTTACCTCCTAAAGTTGTTAGGATGGATTGAATAACATACATAAAGCATCTAACATAAAGTCTAACATATGTCACACCTTTAGCAAATATTAGATCTTTCTCTCTTCTCACAATACACACCATGGAAGACACAAGGATAATGAACACACGGCCCCCTGCCTCCTGGACCTTTCCAAATCAAGGGCCTTTAGGACTGAATCCAAAAAGAGCTTGATGAAAGAGTCTCTACTGACTGGTAGAGGATATCATCACTTAGGGGAAAACCAAGGATGGGTTCCAGTCTCCCAGGGGACCTAGCATTGCACAGGACAGAAGGCGTGGCATGACCTGGGGAAGCATCTGTATCCGAATTACTCTCCCTCACTGGTGCCTGAAAATCTTCCCTTTATACACGCATTTCTGTGAGACGGTACACTCTCCTTGCATATCTCCCAGGGGGTGAGACAGGAAGACCCCAACACTTCAAGCTAAATTAATGCCTTCTGGTTATAGTGCAAAAGATAAAGGGGGCTGAGATTCGTGAAATGGAGTTTTAGAAGGCATTAAAGAAAGGAGGTGAGGGGAAGTAAGACCATCTCTCTGTGTTGGCTGACCCTGCTTTTCCTTCTCTTCCTTCCTGGACTGGAGTGGGAAGCCTCTGTCCTACAGACCACAGCAAACCCACCCTCTTCCTGCCTTGCTAACATTGGGGCTTAACAAACAGGCAAAAATAACACACTGTCCACACTCATCTTTTGGAAGTCTGTGGCCAATAGCTTGTGCTCAGCCATGCTCAGGAAATGGAATAAGTAAGATTACATGGGGCAGGTTACCTGACCCAAGAAAATGAAGTACTTTGAAGGACATTAAGTACTTTGAAGGACATTAAGTACTTTGAAGGACAGAGCTTTCATTTACCTGTTTAAAAAAATGCATAGTTGCTCATTCCAAATTATTCTGGATTTTAGAAGTTTACTTTATGGAAAACCCCCAATGAATCTGGACACTTAATTATTTGAATGAATGTGTACTTGAAAATAATCCTACTGTATTTTCTTTCAACTTGCTTTCTAATTTAAATTTTCCCTTATCCAGACCATTTTTCTCCACTTGCCATGAACCCTAGCCCAAACAGATGAGAATTCCAGATAGAAAGCAGAGGTGTGACCCCAACAGTTCAATCCCTTGGCCTCCATTTTCTCTTCTGTAAAGCAAGAGGTTTGGTACATTACTCAGGCTCTTTTGGTTACAAGAAAAGACCCCCTCAGTTATCTCACATAAGAAAATGTTTTACTCCTGATTGAAGATGGCAGCCTGAGCAAATATATTTATTTTCCTGCCCTTTTGGAATTTCACTGGAAATTAAAGTACAGAAAAATAAAAAGAAACAAACCATAACAGTGAAGAAACTGGTAGAGAGTTACAGATGGAATGACAAATGAATGAGATAGATTTCTAGAAGACAGAGGTAGATGGAAGCTTGTTGCTGGCACCCCACCTCTACATATTCCACATCCATATCCATTTATCTCCCAAGTGTGGATGCCCAGCAAGTATCTCTATGCTAAAAAATGCACAGGCTCAGTTGATAAAGAAATGCAAATCAAAACCACAATGAGGTATCATCTCACAAGAGTCAGAATGGCTATCATCAAAAAGCCTACAAACAATAGGAGAAAGTGTAAAGAAAAGGGGAACCTTCCTATGTTGTTAATAGGAACATAAATTGGTATAGCTACTATGGAAAACAGTGTACAGTTTCCTTAAAAAACTAAAATTATAGCTACCATATGATCCTGCAATCTCATTCCTAGGCACATATCCAAAACAGATGCAAACTCTATTTCAAGAAGGTACATGCACTCCAATGTCAGTAATAGCACTATTTATAAAAGCAAAGACATGGAAATAACCTAAATGCTCATCAGCAGACAGTTGGTTTAAGAGAATGTGGTGTGTGTGTGTGTGTGTGTGTGTGTGTGTAAAGAGAGAAAGAGGAATATTATTCAACCATAAATTAAAAAAATGAAATTTTGTCATTTGTATGTCCATTTGGAGAGCTTCTCTGGTGGCTCAGATGGTAAAAAAATACCTGCAATGAAGGAGATCTGGGTTTGAATCCTGGGTCAGAAAGTTACCCTAGAGTAGGGAATGGCTATGCACTCCAGTATTGTTGCCTGGAGAATCCCATGGACAGAGAAACCTGGCAGGCTATGGTCCATAGAGTCACAAAGAGTCAGACACAACTGAAGCAACTAAAAACAAAAATATATAAAAATATCACTTATATCTAGAATCTTTAAAAAAAAAAAAGATGCAAGTGAACATATTTACAAAACAGAAACAGTCACCCAGACAGAGAAAGCAAACTTAGGGTTACCAAAGGAGAAAGAGGTGGGGTATAATTAGACATATTTAACAAATTAGCAGATACAAACTACTACACATATAAGAGGTAATAAGGGTTTACTGCATAGCAGAGGGAATATTAAATTTCTTTAATAACATATAAAATAATCTGAATATATATATATATAACTGACGCTTTGCTGTACACCTGAAAATAGCTCAATATTGTAAATCAACTGTACTTCAAATTTTTTTTTAAATGTGGCAGCTCTTTTCTATGGGAATTGAATGAACTGATAGGAAGCAACTGCTAGGCAGGCCTGTGGGAGCCATAGAGTAAGATCACTCTGCCACGATGTGTGTGTCTGTGTGGTATCGAGGATCGGGTGCCCTGACTGATGTGCTCCAGCTCATGTCTTTTAAATTAAAATGTGTTAGCCAAGCAGCCACACTGAGAAGCTTCAAGTCACATGTCTCTTTCAAGGGAGATGTTTCAAGGACAAGAGGAAAAGGTTTGCTCCCAGGAAAAGATACTCAGCCCAGTCTTCCTTCCATATAGACAACTGCCCACGGTCACCCAGCCCATGGGAACAATCACCAGTGCGGAGGAAGAGACAACCAGAAACAGTGACTCCCCAGGAAAACTGCAAAGATGCAGAAAATTCTTAACTTTTTCAAATTAAAAAATCATGACAGAGATTTCAGAGCATATTTTATAAACTTAGAAAGAACAGAGTGCTATGAAAAAGGAGGGTTTTTTTAATCATAAAGAAACAAGCTCTTAGATATGTGAATTGTATCATTTCTTTTTAAAAAATAGAAAGACACACACAAAAAAATGTACAAGGAAATTTCTCAGAGTATAGACCATCCCTAACCAAACTAGAGAAAGAGGAAATATGAGTGAAATGGTAAGAAACTTAGAGCACTAAGCCAGGAGGGACAACATTTGATTAGTAGGTTCCCAGAAAGACAGAACAGAGAATATGGAGGAGAAGAAATTATCAGAGACATAATAGAAGACAACTTCCAGAGCTGAAGCAGGAGGCTGACATTCAGACCACAGGCTCCACACAATGAATGAACGAATCCCACCTAGATACACCTTCCTGGAATTCCAGAACACCAAAGATAAGAGAAGATCCTGAAAGCTGACAAAAATGAACAAATAAGGAAAGAAAGCTCAAGCACCTCTGTGAACTGAGAGACAAGAGAGCAATGCTGCAAAGTCTGAAAGAAAATCAGTCAGAATCTAAAGCTCTGTACACAAACATCTATCAATCCATAGTTAATAGAAAAAAGACATTTTCAGCCAAGTAAGCACTGAGAAAGCCTACCTCCCAAATATTCTTTATAAAGAGCTTACGCAAAAAAGAAAAGCTGTAACTTGAAGACATATCCAACAGAAGAGTGAAACTAAACTAGCAAGAGAAAAAGGTAGGGTCGAGGAAAGACTGATTGGAACTCCCTAGATGATGGCTGACTATCAGCCAAGAGGACACGTCTCAGAGCAGGGGATGGTCCTGGGAGGGGAAACTGGGAAGTGGAGTTAAGGAGTAGATGGCAATAGATTCTGGAACTAAGAATATTTTTGAAAAGTTGAGACTATGATAAAGCTATATTTTATGAGAAAAATTAGATAGCAGTTAGAAACTTCAAGGGATCGGAGGGGACCTCTGCAAGCGAGTAATGCTCCAAATGAGAAGTAAGCTAACCTGTAGCACAGTTTTCATGTATTGTTGGAGAATCCATGTGAGTTCAATGCCAACCAGGAGGGAGGTAATCCTGGTTCTTGTTTGGCCCAGCAGAGTACATGGTCATAAGGTTGTAAAAGCTGTTTCTCACTTCAGTGCCAGCTTTCGGTTACGTGAAAGACTCGGTTGGGTCTGCAGGGCAGGCTGGGAATGTAAACACCCTTGATTCTGTGTTATTCAGGACAGTCTAATCATTTCATTAAGCATCCTTTAAATCTCAGTGACTTACCACCATAAATGTTGATTTCTTGTTCATGTCACAGTGAATGAGGTGAATGGTAATGAAAAAGTAGAGGTGACTTTCTGCTCTATGAAGTGACCCAAGGATCCAGGGTCCTTCCATTTAATAACGATACTTTCATTTTAAGGTCTCTAAGTCATCCACCAAATTGTCCACATCATCCTGCAGACTAGAAAAGAGAATGTGTGGAGGCCCACACATGAATCTTCAGAGGCCAGACTCAGAAGTGACATACACATGCCATTGGTCAGACTCAGACACTTGGCTTCAGCAAACTGCAGGGAGGCTGGAAAATGCAATGTAGCTGTGTATCCAGGAGGAAAAGGAATTGGGGTTTGGGATCACGTTGCCACCTGATGCAAAAAGTACAAATGCCAGGGAGAGAGAATTGGAAGGAAGAGTAGAGGTCTAATTCCAGATCTTACAAAGTGAATAGTCAAGACTCTGATGAACATCAGAGAAACAAAAAACAGGTGTTTAACTCTATTATTTAAAGTCGTGTCTAGTGCTAACACTAGAACCAAAAGTAGTCCTGCAACTTCAGATGTCTGTCAACAAAGGGTCTTCTAGGTTAGAGTGAACCCTCCAGAAAGATACGTTGATATCTTAACCCCTGGTATCTGTGAATATGACCTCTTCTGGAAGTAGGGTTTTTGCACAAATAAAGTTAATATACGATATAGAGTAGGACCCAGTTCAACATGACTGGTGTGTGCTTATAAGAGGAGAAGACAGAGATATGGGAAAGTGATGGCCATGTGACAATGGAGGCAGAGATTAGAGCGCTGGGTCTAAAAGCAGAGGATGCCAGGGATTGCCAGCCCACACCAAAGAAAGTATTCTCCCCTACAGATTTTGCAGGGAGAATGGCCCTGCTGACACCTTGATTTCGAACTGCTGGCCTACAGAACTGGGAGACAATATGCTTCTATTTTGTGAAGCTGCCCAGTTCGTGCAACTTTCTCAAGACAGCCTCAGGACGCTACTCCAGGCCCATTCTCACCTGCCCAGAGTTGAGGTGAGTTGGCAGGAATGGAGTCCAGGAAAGCTCCTGGACCAGGTGAAGCAGAATGGGGTCTTGGTTGAAGTCTTTAGAAGAAGACATTTAATGGGGAAGAGGGAGCTAGCCAAGGAGAGCTTTGAACTTGATCTTGCCCAGAGTGTAGAATCACCAGGAGGCTCCCCACAAGGAAGACCTAGTATCTTCACAGCCCACACCTCTCTCCTATTTCCGTATGACCCGGGGAGCTCCCTTACGTTAAACAGGGGTCCTGACATTAAAGACTTAAAAAGTCGAAAGTTGACTTTCTTCTCTGGCATTCAACAGCCAGAATTGCTAACTTCTAGAAAATAGAGGAGCCCCAGGGAAATCTAATAACAGCCCTACTTAAGAGCACACGACAATTATTACCTCCAACTGTGAGGGAGGCTGAGTAATTAAAAAGGGTTCTTTATTTTGATTAAAAAGATTCCTTTTAGTGTTTCTGAATCTTTAGTGAAAGCCCAGAACTCTATTTTTAGACACAAAACAAGCTACGTGGCCGGGGGCAGGGGTGTAATTTAAAACATGGGATGAGCGTTTGTAACCTGAAAAATGAGCACGCGCCCCCAGTGGCCCCCAGATCGAGCCCATCCCCACCCAATGGCTTTTAGAAGGCACAGCAGCATCGCAGCCCCAACCCTGCTGCCTAGATTAATAGGAGGCCCAAATTAATTGGTTTTAATCACTATAAATTTCCTTCCCAATAAAATTTCAAGAATTTCCAATCATGCTGATTTATATGTGTAATTAGAAATCCATTCACAGATGTCACACTGCTAGGTGGTGGGAAATATAAGCCCCGGCTTCACTCCAGCATGAGGCCTGAGCCATCAAAAATGGTAGAGCACTTGGCAGAAAACTGGGAGAAAGAAACATGTCTCTACCCCCGGGAGCTCCACCCCCAAAGGCACATGGGGACTATTGACCACCAAGCACAGATTTTTGCCTTCTCAGACTGCTGTGCCTTTCTGCTCCAGAAACCCCAAGCCTAAGCTGGAGCAGACCAAGGGGCTTGGCAGGCACCAAACACAGGCAGTCACTGAAACTACACCACAGTACCCAGGCTCCTTCTGTCCACAATAGCAAGGAGCATAATAACCGTGGGATGACAGGGTCACAGGAAGAGGGGACTCAGCCTGCCAACTTCCTCCATCCATCAGGCAGATTACTGCCCTTGCAAACTGTCTACATTTCAGATGATCCAAAGGCAGGCTTGTCTATACAAGAGGCCAAGGCACTGGCAGCCAATGTCATAGCAGGAAATAACAGAAAAGAAAGGACAGCAAAGGCCACGTTTCAGGCCCTGAGTAGACTGCAGTTCAGCCACCAAAGGAATTGCAATTCTTTCTGTACAGTGACTAGAAGGAACAGGAAAGTCTATGGATGCAGAAAGATGCCCAAAGAGTTTTAGGTCTGGACTTGAAGAATATCAATATCCGGCAAGGAAAAGAAGGGAAGGAAGACAGAAACTGAGGTTCAGAGTGGCCGTGAGGCTTTTCAAGTTCACTCAGCAAAGAAAAGGGCAGGGAAGGAAATTAACATTTATGCCAGGGCTTCCCTTGTGGCTCAGACAGTAATGAATGCAGGAGACCCAGTTTGATCCCCGGGTCAGGAAGATCCCCTGAAGAAGGAAAAGACAACCCACTCCAGTATTCTTGCCTGGAGAATTCCATGGACAGAGGAGCCTGGCAGGCTACAGTCCATGGGGTCCCAAAGAGTTGGGCACAACCGAGGAACTAACACTTACTCTCCTATGATACGCCAGGTGTTCTCTGTGGATTATCTTCACTAGAATTCTAGTGAATCCTAGAATCAGAAAGTGACCAAAAAATGAGGCTCAGATAAATTACATATTAAATCTTTTGCTTGCTGTTGTTCAGTAGCCCAATTGTGTCCGACTTTTATGACCAACTCTTCATGACCCTTTGGATTTCAGCACGCCAGGCCTCCCTGTCCTTTTGCTTACAACTACATAACTGGAAAAGATTGAAGGCAGGAGGAGAAGGGGATGACAGAGAATCAGATGGTTGGACAGCATCATCAACTCAATGGACACAGGTTTGAGTAAACTCTGGGAGTTGGTGATGGACAGGGACGCCTGGCGTGCTGCAGTCCATGGGGTCACAAAGAGTTGAACATGACTGAGCGACTGAACTGAACTGAACTGAACATAACTGGTCGGAGGTAGAGCCATGGGGTCCCTCCTCTGAGAATAAGAGTACTGGCTTGGGTCCCTGCATCTGTCTCCCCAGCACCCAGCTGCGTGAGCTGAGCGGTGTAGGCGGTCAGTATGCTGGTTTGTAAATGTGGGGACAATAGAAAGAGAAACACAGGACTGAACCTGGAGATACTGCATCAGCTTAGCTCTGAGTTTAGGGTCCAGGGGAAGGGGCGAGAAAGCGTTGGATGTTATAAGTGTGTCAGAAGACTCAAGGCTCTAAGTGGAAAGATGCAAAAGGCCATTCAGTGGAAGTTGGAGTGTTAGATCCTAAGAAGGTACGGCAAGATCAAGGGGTTAAATAGAAACCCCTTCCTCTTCCGCGCCCTTTCTGCATCAACTGAGAGAGAAGTCAGGCAGAGGGAATCCAAAACCACAGCGTCTTTGGTGAAGCGGATTTGGAAATATGATCTGAACCATCAGCTCCACAATTCTTGACTCCTGAATTAGACAAGTATCCTCTCATCCCAGGGAAAGCGATGGGACTCTCCCCACCCTAGACTGGACCTGCCTCTAAAAACTGACCATACAGGGCAAAGGGTGAGACCACACACAGCAGGGCATAGCAGTGCTCGGAAGAGAACTGGGCCGGCCTCCCGCCTTGGAGGCCGCTCTCAACAACATTCCAAACGCTGGGGGCTCCTCTTCTCTGGGCCCAGGTGGAAACTCCAGAATGGCTCCCTTACATCACCTTGCTGACAAAGGTTCATATAGTCAAAGCCACGATTTTTCCAGCAGTCATGTACGGACATGAGAGTTAGATCATAAAGAAGGCTGAGCACTGAAGAATTGATGCTTTGGAACTGTGGTGCTGGGGAATACTCTTGAGAGTCCCTTGGACAGCAAGGAGAGCAAAGCAGTCAATTGTAAAGGAAATCAACCCTAAATATTCCTTAGAAGGACTGAAGCTGAAGCTCCAATACTTTGGCCACCTGGTGTGAAGGGCCGATTCATTAGAAAAGACTCCAGAGCTGGGAAAGATTGAGTCGGGCAGGAAGAGAAGAGGGCAACAGAGGATGAGATGGTTGAATGGCATCGTGGACTCAATGGACACGAGTCTGAGCGAACTCCGGGAGACAGTGAAAGACAGGGAAGACTGGCATGCCGCCGCTCATGGGATCGCAGAGTTGGACACAACACTGAACAACAACACCTCGGTGGACAGCACGCTGACCAAAAGGAGGAAGGCGATGGTGACACTGAAGTCGGACCTTGCCTTCTGCCTGGACCCAACCTGGTCTGCTGTCCATGAAGAGCCCCTGGGCCCTTCAGAGGCCGCAGAGCTGCTACCTGGCGTGGACATGCCAGCTCTGTACTAGTCCCCACCCCCACCCTACCCTAGACAACAGCAGCATGCAGAATTACGGGCAACAGTGCTCTGTCCTCAAAAGTGATTGGTCGGCTTGCCTGCTCAGCCCACCTCCCCGGGAAGAGAGAAGAAGATCGTCTTTGCTCGGCCTGATCCTTTAATGCGCTTGAAAGCCGCTGCCCTGGTGTAAAGCAGACCCCCAGCCTCAAGCCAGGAATAGGTGGAGAGGTCTTAATGGGGAGATTAGTGTCTGCCTGGGCCATACCAGAGTGGGGTCCTAAGAGGAGATTTTAGAGGTTGGGCAATTTTTAAGGGCTTAAATGTTTGATAATGCAGGCTCAGTTGTGTTTATACATGTTGGGCTTCAGCAGCAATGTACCATTCAGGGCATAATGGATGTTGCAAGATTTGATTTTAGTAGTTTAAAAATATCCAAGTAGTCTGCAGCCTAATGGCCATTGGACAGACTCATTAGTATATCAATAATCATTCAGCATTCTAAAATCCTTTTAATGCTGTGGGACAACAGGGAGCAGGGCTGAGGTAGGGGAAGATCACAGGGGAACTTGGGGGCCAGGTAAAGAAGCAAAGACGATGAATGACCTGGGGCATGTTCTCTGCCACCCCGCCACAGCATGGTTTAAACAATGCATCCAATGGGGCCTCATTGTAACTGAAGGGGGAAGGGAGGTTTCTGGAAAAGCTTAAACAAAGTCTCCTGAAGCCCCTGACAGACTGCAGTTGAATCAGATTCTGCCTAAACCTCACTCCAGACAACCCATTCTCCACAACCTCATGGCTTATACATTCTCTCCTCTTCGCCTTGACTCAGACCTTGCCTGATGAAGTCATGGCCTCCCAGCAGCTGACTTCCCATCCATTCTTCAAGCCCTTATCTCTGCCCAAGCCTTCCCCTGCTCCCTGAGCCACAAGCCAGGCCTTGTCTTGGAGGCATCATCCCCACTGAACTGTGCGCTCCTGGAGAGGAGAGGTAACTGCCACACGGTGGATACTCTGTGGGGCTTGAGGTGACGGTCCTCCATCTCTGTTGTCGCTTTGGCCGCTGAAGCCCTTCTGTGTTGGGCACAGCTCCAGACCACTGCACATGTGCACAGAAGCCCACAGACAAACAAAGCAGCACGGGGGTTCAGGCGGTAGGCCCATCCACGGTCCCTTTCCAGAGCCCCAGGGATCAATTGCTGAAGGGAGGGGGAGGGCTTTGCAGCCTGCGGGGTTAGTCATGAAGCCCTGCCATTTGAACTGGAGCTAGCGAGTTCCTAGAGCCAATGAGTTACTCCCCGGGGAGCAGAGCATGTGGTCAGTTTGCACTTTAGGGGCCACAGAACAGACTTCAGAAGGAAGAAGCTTTGAATAACCTTGCAGAGAGAATACCCAATAGTCAAAGATGCTCTCAAATTCCATTTGGACGAAGGCCCTCTCTCCATGGAGCACTGAGGGGTAGGAACACAGAGTCTGGTGGGGTAATGGAGATATGGAGTTATCCAGGAGGGAACTTCATGGATAGGGGAGGGTTTCTCGACTCCGTTTGTCAATTAATCTACAAATATATACCAAGTCAGGAATCACTCTAGGTGCCAAGTACATAGCAGTGCCCAAAACAGATAACACCTGCTATCCTGGAACCTTCATTCTAGTGGATGGAGGGAGTCCGTTAAAACACACACACAAGTAAATACACTTGTCAGGGGGAAGTACATTGAAGAGTCATCAGTACAGGAGTCTTGTAGACAAGCATTTTCAGGGCATCAGTCTGGGGTTCAGCCTGGTGTCCTCACCATACTGGTGAGACAGGAACACAGCCAGCCCTTTCCAACCAGAAGGTGCTCCTTGCTTTTGGAACGGGGGAAAGAATTGCTACCTCCTTCTTTCCAACTGACACTGCACCTCTCTCTGAGCAGCTCCCACTGCAGTTCAGTTCAGTTCAGTCACTCAGTCGTGTCCGACTCTTTGCAAACCCATGGACTGCAGCACTCCAGGCTTCCCTGTCCATCACCAAGGAAAACTAATAAGCCCGGCCCTTTATGATTCCCCAACCTCTGATGACAAGAGGCAATTTGAAGTCAATAAAAGGTGTGCTGCACAAAGGTGTTTTATGGCTCGTCAAATAATAAAACCCTGTGGCCATGTGACCACAGTGCCAGAAAGGGGCTGTAGCATGGATTCATCAGCCCTTCATGTAGCAGGGCTTCCAAATTAAGACAGCAATCGGTCAATTGCAAGAGGTGGGGAGCTCTGTGAAGGAGGCCCCCTGAGCATGCTGGCTGCTGGGCCCAAGCTTTAAGGGGCCCCCCAACAGACAGAACACTCCAGATACGATTATCAGAGCCTTTGGGAACTTCTCCCCACATACCCTTGCCCCCAAAGCACCCTTCATCCTATCCTGCAGATGTTTAAAATCTCTTTCCCATGGGCCCAGCTTTCCAACCACACTGAGGCCTGTGGCCTAGGGCAGTAGCTGCTTCTAGGTCAAAAACATTCCCACCACCCACTGCCCCTGTGACCTTTGGCAAACCCTTCATCTTGTTGGATCTTGGTTTTCTCCCTTTTAAAGCACGGATAATGATGTCTACATGACTGGCTTGTTTAGAGGGGCTAGCACTGAGAAAATGCTCAAGACTGAAAATCTATTAGGAGAGAGGAACAACTTCTCCTAAAAGAGAGAATTCAAGCCCTCACACCCATACCTGTGGTGCCAACAGCCCTTGGGACATTTTCTGAACCATTCACCCACCCATCCACCCATCCACCCACCCACCCACCCACCCATCCACCCACCCACCCATCCATTCACCCACCCATCCACCCATCCACCCACCCATCCACCCATCCACCCATCCACCCATCCACACATCTACCCATTCATCTACCCACCCACCCACCCATCCATTCTCCCACCCATCCACCCATCCATCCACCCACCCATCCACCCATCCACCCATTCACCAGTATACACCATGGCCCCCTCTGTGCCAGGCACTGTGCAGGAGCACAGAGCTGAGCTCTTGCCTGATGGAGCTGAAAGAGGACAAGAGCTGTGAAGAAAGATACAGCAGGGTTAGTACAGCATGATGAGGACATC
Source organism: Antilocapra americana (assembly GCA_007570785.1). Lineage (NCBI taxonomy): Eukaryota > Metazoa > Chordata > Mammalia > Artiodactyla > Antilocapridae > Antilocapra > Antilocapra americana. The sequence continues at coordinate 44,091,549 of ML662445.1, forward strand.
CTGCTTGCAAGGGACTTGCATGCTAATGACAAGAAATAGATAATAAACTATGAGGAGACCAAATGTGTGTGTCAGCGATGTAAATAGGGTGTCTCGACAGAAAATAGAATGGGAATGACACTTAGAGGGCAGTGACATTTAGGGCGAAGACCAGAGTTTAAGAACGAGCCTGGCCCTCCTCTACCACCTCCCTGACCCTACCCCCACACTGGGCCCCTGATGCTGAGTGAGTTCCTGAAATGATGGACCAGTCCATCTCTCTTGCTTCCCGCCTGCAAAGGCTAGGACACATGTCCGTTCAGCTGCCCCAGCCTTTCCCATGGGTGAATCAGAATCAGTGGTGAAAAGGATCAGGGAGGGAAAGCTAGGGTTTATAGTGTTTGCCAGTTTCCATGGTGTAAATCCCCTGCTCCTTGGCTGACTGCAAGTTACCAGCTGACTAAATGCAAAGTTGGGAGGTGATGTCATATGAACCATCTCTAGCACAGCCCTGACCACATAGCCTCAAAGTGACCTTAGCTGCCCCTACAGCTTGGCACGGTTCTCTCCATCAGAGTCACTCCTGTCCATGAAGGTGGGGCCCTCTCCCAAACTCAGTTGAGGGGTTAGAGGTATGGCCTTTGAGTCAACCTGATCTCAGGTTATTCCCCCCCAACTCAACTATTTAATAAAGCGGATGGATTTGGCCAAGTTTCTCAACCTCGTCAGGCCTTAGTTTCCTTATCAGTAAAATAGTTAAAATCACTCGTATCAGACACATGTGGGGGTTAAATGAGTACACAGTGCCTGCATAGTAAGCACTCAATAAACGTAGCCAGTATTGAGGCAGTGAGATCCACGAGCAGGCGGCTATTTGAGGATTCGACCAGCAAGGGCAGTGCCTGGCATAGAACCTGGTGGATTGTCCCTGTCCATATGCCTCTTGAGATTATACCAGGGTAGCTTCTGTTTTACCATCAGAAAGATGTTGCTGCTGGATGTCTACTGCAAGATGTCTGGAGTCTAATCTGTAAATACGAAATATCAGCCCCCCCATAAAGATTGTGTCTCCTAGTCTTTGTGATTTCAAGGGCACCAAGATCTCCTGTCCCAAATAATAACTTTTACACCGGCCCAATGACACTGAAAATTCCACCATGGCAGCTTCATTCTAATGCTGATCTGTTCTCTTACAACTAATTCCCTCGGGGTAGGTGAGCGTCAGGATGAAAGCATTCGATCAGAGATCCTGGGGTCAGCTAGGATGTGTGGGCCAGGGGAGAGCAGCGGGTGTAGGGGACAGTGTGCAGAAAAAAGTGAGGCCAGGGAGGGGGGCCTCTAGACCCATGTGACAATGCCCCCGTTTTGCTCACAAAAGACCAGTCCAAAGGGATGCAGCAGCTCCCAGCATCTCTGTTAATTTGGGGGAGATACTCAGTCCATGGTGATAGAGGGCAAGGGAACTGAAAATGGGGAGACCCACACAGCTGGGAGCTAGGCCAAGGCCCGCAGGGGCTGTGTGGACATGCAGGTTTGGTGTGATCCACGAGGTGCAGAGAGGCTGAGAGTTTGCTAAGAATAAACAAGGTTAGTTTGAATTTCTTAGACCCAATCCATCACTTCCAAGATCTTTTCAGTGACTTTTATGGGGCTGGGGAGAGGTAAGAGAGGGGGAAGTGACAACTGAGAATAAAAGCATCACTGAAGTAGTTTGGTTTGAAATAAAAAATCTTACCCACATAACACGTGAGTCGGGGAGTGACAGGAGAAGAGGCCCTGAATTAGAGAAAACACTGGATGGAAGGGGGACGGGGGAGGGAAGAGGAAGGAAGGGTGAGAATAGAGGAAAGAAGAGAAAGACAAAGGAAGCTACAGAACAAGCGAATAAAGGAGAGAAGAGGGAAGAAAAGAGGCAGGAGAAGGGGCACAAAGGGGGAGAAGGAGGAATGCGTGGGATGAAGGCAGAGGGAGGAAGGGGAGCCTGGGAGGGTGAGGGCAGCAGTGAGGGAGGGGAGGAGAGTGAAGACGGAAGACCTTGAGAGTCTTACATCTTGATCAAGGCATGACTGATAACATTCCAGCAGACCATCCTTCAGCCCCCTTGTTTGATGACAAAGCTCATCCCCCATCCACCATCCATTATTGGCTCTCCCTCCCCGAGGCGAGAGCATCAATAATGCTCCCTCTTCGAGATGCTGTGCCTCCCGCACGCAGCTCGCGGGCCAGGCCATCGCTGGTGGGCATTCCCAGGCAGCTCATCATTACCACCCTCCCACCCTTCCCCCACCTGCCAGGCAGCTGACCATCTCCCCAGCGCCCCACTGCCCCCTTGAGGGATGGGGGGCCCTGTTTGGAGGGCTGGGCCCCAACACCCCGACAGGCGGTCACAGTCTCTACCATCACCGGTGGATGACCCCTGACATCTTGGCACCAGGGCCTGATTTTTAAAAATGATTGTTTCGTCTTGTTTGGTTTTAATTAAGAGGGAGAGCAAACTTCCCCATTCTGGTTGGCTCTTCCAAGAGACCTAACAGTTTGAATTTGAATGCAAACATCTTCAAACATCTGTTGCCGTAATTTGGTTGGATTAACTGTCTAGTTTGTTGGGCCATCTGCCGTTCTCCCCAAACCCCCTCACCACCTCTTCCCTGCCTGGGCCAGCTGCCTCACCTGGCGGAAGAGGGTCCCAGAAGGTCATCCCAGGTCAAAGCTATGGTCTTCTCCCAGAAAATCCTGGTGACAGGCGGGCTGCAGGAGCCCATGTCAGCTCAGGGCCTGAGAACATTTCTAGGGCAGAGTGGGTGTACGGAGGCAGGAGCTGGGAGAGCCTCTCTTGGGTGGAGGCTCTTGTCATGCTGGCTTGACCCTGGGACAGAAGAAAAACCCCGGTTTTCCTTGGCTCACCTGCCTTTGTCCTATAGGAGAGCGAGCAGAAAAGGGAGGGCAGATTCTCAGGGATGAGAGCAGGGCAGCCTCCTACAGCTGCAGGGTGTCCACTGCCCAACAGCAGGGAGGACTTGCATGTAGAACATACCTGCAGGGGTAGGGGGGCAACCTGGCATTCTTGCACAGCCTGGGGCAGGCCTTGCTGGCCTGGAAGAGGAGGGCTCGGGTAGTCCCTTCCATCAGATGAGGCAGCCACTCCAGGCAGGGAAGAGGGAGTGAGGGGGTTTGGGAGAGGAGGCACACCCCGGAGTTCCTGGCCACCTGCAGACCAGGCTGCCTTTCAAACAGGATTCCAAAGTGCAGAAAGCCCTGGGTCCTGCTTCAGAGGCTCAGCTCGTGGACGCGGGTGTTCCCCAGGGTGACGGCAGAGAAACCATCTCTCAGCTGTGCTCAGTTAGGGTGGAGCAGCGAAATAAGCAGAAGAGAGCAGGTATTTGGAGCTTTGGGCTGGCTCCGCATCCCCAGCCTCCTCACCAAACCTGTCTTCCTCTCCCTCCTCCACGTGTCCCTTCACCCAGGTCACTATCTGTTTACTGTCCCCTTGGCTGGACCACCCCCTACCCCTCCTCATTCACTCCATCTCTTCCCATCTTCCAAAGTGCAGCTCAGGGGCCTCCTCTCCCAAGGAGGCCCCAAAACAATCCTCCTGTTTCAGACTCCCATGACATTTGTCAGTGACACGGGAGTGACAATGTTATCTACTTCCTTATATTAATGAATTGCCTGTTTTCATCTATCCACACACAAGCTCATGCAGTATGGTGGTTCTAATGGCAAAGAACCCACCTGCTAATGCAGGAGACATAGAGATGCATGTTTGATCCCTGTGTCGGGAAGATCCCCTGAAGGAGGGCATGGCAACCCACTCCAGTATTCTTGTCGAGAGAATCTCATGGACAGAGGAGCCTGGCGGGCTACAGTCCATGGGGTTGCAGAGAGTCAGACACGACGGCAGCAACTTAGCACACAGCACATAGTTGAATGAATGAATGAATGAAACCACCTGCTACCAGCATTATAACTAAGGCCGAGTACCCTTGCAAAAACCATGTGCAGGTTGAATATACAGATGTAAGACCTACAACCCCTTAACACCTGGCACTGACTGTGGGGTGTGCAGGGGTTGGCAGATGCCAGTGAGAAAGTGGTCCATTTCACTGGTAGCTGAGAACAAAGTCAGCCAGTTAATAGAAACCAATTTCTAATTGCTGCTATATAATAGATACACCTCCAACCAGCTGAGACCGCCGGATCCCATTCAAAGCCCTGCTTTCTGGCTTACACCTAAGCCTTTCATGTTTTATTAGAGCTCTACACATTTCATTTCCTTTTATGTGGGGAAGAAAATGGACCCTTGGTTCTAGGAGGGGATGTTCACAGACGTCTTTTACTTGTCGAAGGGCAGCTTTGTAGAAAACAAACCCCGGGCCTCAGATTTGTGAATTCAGGTTTAGTGAAAGTAACCAAGACAGTGGCCCCTCTCTGTCCCCCAGTATCATCCAGCCCAATCACAATGGCACAGGCCCTGCGGACCCCTGCTCCCAGGCTCGCACACAACCACCCCAAGAGCATACCAACACACCCCGACCTCTCAGCAGGTAGAGGAAATCGGCAAATGAGTCACACACCAGCGCTCCGGGAGGCCCCTGCCACCCCCAACCCCTCCCAGCCTGGACACTGAGCCCACGCACAGCTACAGCAGCAAACCACCAGCCCCGTGACCCTCCGGCCTGCAGAGGCCTGGAGCCATCGTCCTGCTGAAGCCGGTGCACTTGCTATGAAGGGGCCTCAGCTCCCGAGGGGCCTGGGGGTGGCAGGACCCCAACCTGCACCTGTCCTCCTCCAGGCAGAGCAGCACAAGGGGCTTGTGTCCCCCACTCCCCACCATGTCCCCCCATCCCTGTGGGACCAGAACCTGGGGGGGTACCCCAGGCCCAACTCCTCTCCTGCCTCCCCAAACCACAACCCTAGTCACAACCACCACCCAGGTTCCTGCCATTAATAGCTCACTCCCCAAAACCTGGCTTAAGAATCGCCTCCAACATGAACCTTCTCCCACACCCCAGCCTCCATAAGCTGAGGGACACGTGCAAGCAGTTCCATGTGGCTGGTATCACCTATGATCAGTTTCAAGATCATCCCCTCTCCTGTTTTAGCCTCTGAAGCTCACCCTTGACTCTCCCGTATGGTCCATCACCTGTCCTGATCACACAGTCACCACATGGTCAAGATGAGTTTTGACCCCAGTGTCCAAAGTCTGGCCTCTTTCCACCTTGCCCCAAATACAAGGAGGGAGACGTCACAGGACCCTATGATCAGCCCCACTGACCTCCCTGTGGGCCCCCCAGGCCTCCCTGCTCCACGTCGGTGCTTCTGGAAACTCTGAGAATGGACAAAGCATTGACCTTCCCCATCCAATAGGGTCGTATTCCCATCAAGGGTAAATGAAGACCAGGACTTGTCTGAGAGAGCCTCCAAAAATAGCAGCTGCAGCTAAAGCGTTTTGGAGACAGGGGACAAGGATGAGTGTAGGACTGGACTCAGATCAAGGGCAGCAGCACCACTGGTTCTAGAGAGGAGACAGAGAAGCCATGAGCTCTGGCCCCTCACTTCAGCCTGCACGAGCTTGCAGGAAGCAGAGTGGGTCCCATCGTCTGCCTGCTCAAAACCCTTCCAGGGGTCCCAGAGCACTTACAATAAAGATCTAAACCCTGGATGGCCTGGCTCTGCCCCTCCAGCCTCCTCAGCACACGAAATCTGACTCAGAGCACCCCAGCCTCGCCCAGCACCCTACAGCTCCTCCCAGCCCAGCTCTGACCAGTCCCCAGATGCCCCGTTCTCTGCCCCTGGGCACCTCCTTAGCTTCCACACTGCTCATGGCAGCTCTGGTCTGCATCCCTGGGGGAAGCCTTCTCTGAACCCCAGAATAGACCTGGCCATTCCTTCCATATCATGAGTCTCATGGGACCTCCTGCTTCTCCCCTGTAACCATCAAAACCACTCTAATCTGGCTTTGGTTGTTTTGAGGGCAAGGGCCATGTACTTCCCCACTCAAGTTACCTTCTGCATCTAGCAAGGTGCCTGACACATGATAGATGCTCAAACTCCATTTGTTGTCTGAGTGAATGAATCTGAGGAGCCTCATGAAAAAGGAAAGTTCTGGAACTGGTGAAAGATGGAGTAGGAGAGACCTGCCTGGCAAACTGGAGGGGTGGAGAGAACACAGCCTTGGAAATGTGCCCGTCCCCTCCCACTCCTGCCACTCAAAATCTCTGACCTATTCTGGCCCTGCCCTACCTCTGCACACTTCTGCAGTTTACAGCCCTCATATCTGACAAAGCACCCTCACGTACAACACCCCACTCGCATGGAGGCAGAGCTTATCAAATAGTCTCATTTTTCAGATTAGAAAATGCAGGATTGGAGAGACTGACTGACAAACCCGTGAACATGGAGTTAAGAAGCAAAGTCAGGACCTCCCTGGAGGTCCAGTGGCTAAGACTCCCAATACAGGGGGCACAAGTTTGATGCCTGGTAGCAGAAGATCCTAAATGTTGCATGGTCAAAAACAAACAAAAAAAGGGGGCAAAATCAGATGCAGGCCTAAGGCTTTTCCCCACCCATCTGGGCTGTTTCCATGAACAACCAACATGGGTGTGATTCAGACAAGTGTAGGTATGAGAGGGGAAGCTGGGGCTGGGGACCAGGTCTTTCACAGAATCCTCCTGCTTTCAGCTAAGCGGTTCACACACCCTCGAATGGTCTGGTGTCAAGTATAGAGCCTCTTTTGTCCAGAAAATAAAACAAAAAAAGAGGTGAAGAGGACAGGGAGGGGGTCTGCTTGCACAGGGAAGGGAGGTATCCTAGAGATTCCCACTATTTTTAAATAGACTTTCCACCAATCCCCCATCTGCAGCCTCATTCCTCATTCTCACCTTTTGGGGTATCCTGGGTCTCTGCATGAGACCCTCTGAGGTCCTTTGGGACACGCTCACCTCTCCTAGACCTTCTTCTCTGCAGACTCCTAGGCTGCAACACCATCCACTCCAACACCTAAGGCAAGTGCCTTAGTCTGCTTCCCAACCCCCTACATATCATTAAAACCCTCTACGCACTGTCATCCCCTCTCCTGTTTTATGTGTAATTGTGTGACTTAACATCTTTCTATGTTTCTCTACTAACATCATAGTAAATACTTTAAGGTAGAGGAGATAAGTGTGATTTTGTTGGAAAAACTATTTATTGAATAAAGTCCAAAATGTGGATTCTAAGAGCTTCCACTCTAATTGATAACTAGTTGGTAACTGTCAAGCTATTATCACCGTCAGTTCTATCCCATCATAACTCCAGCTTCTGGATGAATATTTCCACTTGAAACATGACAAAAAGCAGAGGTTTCTGTAATATTGCCTTTCTTGGTCTACAGCTCCACCATTTTCCAAGATTCTCCACCTTAAAATATGTGAAGCCCTTTTATCCATCTCTCCATTATCCTGTTAGTGATCATATTGGGTGGAATAGTGGCAAGCCCTAAACCAGTAACTTGTGTCCTTACAAGAAGAACGAGGATTTGAACACAGAGAAAAGGCTTGTGATGATGGAGACAGGGATTGGAGGACTGCCAAGAATTGCCAGGAACCACCAGAAACTGAAAGGAGCAAGGAAAGATCCTGCTCCAGAGCCTTCAGAGCAGGCACAACCTTCCCAGCATATTGATTTTGGACTTCTAGCCTCTTCCTACTGTTTTAAGGTGCTTTGTTACCACAGCCCTGGGAAATTCATAGAGTGACCATGTGCATTTTTTTCTTTGTTTTATCCCATTTTTTCATAATCTTTATTGAACTCCTACTATATGCAAAACATAGGGCCAGGCCTTAGAGAGGAAAAGACGACCAAGGACAGTAAGTACAAATCAACATCCCCAAGAGGTTAAGGATTCAGCCTAACGAGAAGATACGTAGGAAAATGGCCCAGGTACAAAGCAGTGTGTAATAAGGCCCTCCAAGGGACCAAATATTTGCTAGGAGAGTTCAGAGGACAGGGAAGTCCATCTAGGAAGCGGGTGATATCCTCAGATAAAGGGAGATTGAAGGGAGATCTTTAAGGGTAGAATTGATTTTGCTGAGTAAAGCTGAGAAGGACATTCTACAGCTGCAGAAGCATCACATTTGGGGAATATTTGGGAAATGGGCAGACTGGCTGGGGTGGTGAGTAGTGTCAGAGAAGGATGGACAGATGGACTAAACCTGGATCATGGGCTAAGGATCAGGGCTGGCCCCTGTAGGCTGAGAGGGAGAAGGATGCTGAAAGGTTTCCCTGGTGGGATGGCATCATGCAAACTGTGCTTTAGCATGCTGATCCAGCAGCAGCCGTTATGGGTGTTTTAAAGTCTTGTTGAAGAAACCAATAGAAATGGCTGTAGTTATGCATTAGAGCCACGCACCTCCATTCTACCATTGGAGTAACCAGGAACACAGTCTGCTGAACTGCTCCTTTCCAGACAATTCTCACCTTGACTCTTAGCTGCAGACAGGCTGGGCAGGAAGCAGGACTCTGAGAATCCCTGGGGTCTGGGGCCCTATTGGAGATCAGTCAAAACCAGGAGAAAAGAGCCTCGTGTCACTGTGAAAATTGGATTCCAGCGACCAAAATGCAATGTGTACCTCAGTTGTACCTAGCACGTGGTTCCAGGGGAGCTGAAATGATGGACTTGAGAGAACATGGTACACGGTCCTTCCAGGCACCAAGACACACCCTGGGCAGCCCAGGAGCCCTCTCATTTGGCTTTTGCATAAGTTCAGCACTGGTGTTTAACTTTTTTCCTTTTTTTTTTTTTCTTGCTCCCTGTTATTTAAATGGTTTTAAACATGAAACTAGGCCAGGAAAAGGGGGTAGCATTGTTTTAATAATTAGCAATTATGATCGCTGCAATATTAATTGCATATTTCCATAGCAAACACTTCCCCAGAGGGCAGAAGGGAGTGGTGGTTAGAGACTGCCAGAGCCTAAAACTGGAATTCCTAAGAACAGAAAAAGGAGAGAAAATCAACTTCTTCCATTTAAGCAAATTACCACAGGGACCACAGGCCCCTCTAATTAGCCCAGCTCACGGTAGCTGGTGAGCGGGCGGGGGCAGAGGCTCACTCGGTACCGCCGGGCCTGCTGCACAAACCCTTTCTCTGTGATTTCTTTTTGTCATTTGGGCAAGACAGCAGCTTATTTCCAGGGGGCTGTGGGCTGGGCTGGAAGACGACACTGCATATCTCGGTACCCCAGACCCCCAGGCTGGGGCCAGGGGTTCATTTGTGCAAATCCTGACCCCAGAAGGGCAAAATGGGACAGGACCGTAGGCAATTCTGCATGGTGGCGCTTGGGGAAGGCTACCGGCAGGGAAGGACACCGAGCTGCTTCTCAACACTGTGACACAGATTAAGGGGTTCATGGTGGAACTGGGGGAATGAAAAAGCAGGAGTGAGGGAAGAACAGGAAGGAAGGAGGAGGGGAGAAGGGAGGGAAACCCAAGAGAAGGTACTAGCATAGAAGGAAGAAGCAAACAGAGCACAGAAAGAAGGAAATGAAGCAGCAAGCAGAGGAAAGAGATCAGAGGGAAGACTGTGGGGATTAAAAAGAAAAGGCCATGGCACCCTCAGGGCAAAAAAGAGACCAATCAGAGAGGACTTCTTGGAAGCGGAGTCCTTCGCAACTGCTTTGCACTCAGCCCAGGAAGGACTTTATAAGAATAAGATGCTCCCACTGTAGCCCCAGCTTCAAGGATGCTAACAGCTTCATACAGGAGTCCCCAGATGAGTCTGGAAAAGCAGGACATTGGCAAAACCAATCACTTGGCAAAACCAATTCCTTGGGGGCTGTCAGGGAAGGAAAGAGATAATAAGACAGTGACCTTAGAGTCCCAACAGTATCTTGTGTTTGCAGATCTCATGCCTGACACAATATCTCATTTCTTCTTCATAGCAACAAGTAAGACAGGAATTGTTGTACCCATTTTACAGGTGGGAAAACTGTTCAAGATCACATAGAGACAGGTTGAACTCTTTCAGACACATCACCTTATCTCCCCCAGCATCACCTTGCATTAGCTCCTGAGTTCCTGAAAACAAGTTCCCTAATAGAAGCAAGCCTGCCTGGCTGCATCCGTACTGGGACCTTCTCACTGCATTTGGAAAAATCTCATCCACCCAGCTCCTGGTCAGCTTTCCAGGACACACTGGCTCCATTCTAAAGTAATTTGCTGAGCAAAACTTGCAAATTCCTGTATAGAGACATTACAGGGCAATAATTCTCTTTGTAAAAAGGGTTCCCCGGAAGGTGCCTTTAAATGGGGGCGCTCCCCTGTGCATGGAAGCATTTGTTTACAGATCATCGACTCCTCAATGGAGAAGCTGGGAGGCTTGACAGAGAAAACTTGCAAAATGTCTCTAGCTGCTTTCAGTGGAAAAAGATAAACAATGAAAATAAAGAGAATGTCGTTCGGAGAGAAGGGAATCCAATTGTGCAAGGATAATGAGGGGATCATACTGCACGCACCCAAGCACCCATTGTCTCCCACACTCTCCACCCCTCCCGCCCACCCCGCCCCAACCCCTGGTCGGGACAACCTAGATGCTGCTATCATCTGATACAGGAGCAATCTGGTAAGGAAGGGCAGGTGAAGAAAATGAGGCCCAGAAGGTCCCAGTGCCTGCCTGAGCTCCCTAGCTTATGCAAGACTCCAAACTTCTCCCCACCTTTGATGTTTCTACAACCATTTTATGCCTCCCTGCCCCCCTGGTGAAGAGGGAGGGATTCCCGCCCTAGGGTTGTGAGGATGGCCTGGCACACAACACCCAGCACCGGCCAGGTAAGATAGGAAGCAGTCTCTTAGTCTCAAATGCTCAAAGCCCAGGGGAGGAACCTGGGGTGCACCCCTAGAGCCTTGAAAGACCAGGGCTGGTGGGCTCCAGGCTGCAGCAACAAGAGGGTCAGGTGGCCTCTGGTTCCCACCAGAAGGTGTGACTGGCTTGGTTGAATAATTCTGAGGCTGACAAGGGAACTGAAATCCATTCACAGGAAAAGCAGAAACTGTGCGGGGAATCCCCCCCTCCCAAATTGATGAGGGTCGTCTGGATAGGGAGCCCTATCCGTGGGAGCAGAGTCAGGGAAGGGAACAGGCACCAAAGCGTTGGGGGACTCCAAGGTCACAGGCAGCGCATGGTATCAGACCCTAATCTCTGGCCTTACACTGCAGAGGTCCCCTTGCTGATGAGGCCCAGCATCCTCAGAGAGCTCATTTCCAGTAACACGGCCACAGGCTCCTAAGAAATAATGCCAGCCAACAACCAAACCAGGTCAGGAAGGGCTGTGTCCTGAAGGAAGCCCCAAAGCCTGCAACTCCCTGCCCAGAGCAGCTTCCCCCATCTGGGCTGTGGTAGAGACTGGCTGGGCTTCCTTTGTGGCTCAGCTGGTAAAGAATCTGCCTGCAAAGTAGGAGACCTGGGTTCGATCCCTGGTTTGGGAAAATTCCTTGGAGAAGGGAAAGGCTACCCACTTCAGTATTCTAGCCTGGAGAAGGCCATAGACTGTATAGTCCATGGGGTTGCAAAGAGTCGGATATGACTGAGCGACTCACTTCACTAGCGACTGGCTGATCCAACTCCAGTTGAGAAAATGCACTCCCCCACCCTCCCCATTAACAAGTCTGTAAGGCTTTGTTCACTCTGTGTGTGTACAAATATTACCTGCTGCATTTTTTTTACCTTACTTACTTACTTATCCCTGGGAATCTATCTCAAAGCCACCTTTGGAAACTCCTAAGTAGGATATAATGCGTGGATTTCAGCATGTGCTGAATAGTTATTCCCCAGACTTTAGAATTCGGGAAGAAAGAGCCGAAGCAGAAACATGTTTAACCCAGCAGCAGCCTATGGCAGGGGTGGGGAACACGAAGATGGGGAGGAGGGAAGGGACAGAAGGAGACGCAGAGTACGGGAGACCCAGGGCAGTCCTCGTGCCCGCTTCTTCCAAAAATTTGCTGAATGAGCTCTGTCCACATATCCCCCATCAACTTTATTTACCGTGGCCAGGAATGCCAGCCACTGTGGAGGAGGAGGACTGTGCAGTGGGGGTCCCCAGTCTCCAAGCTCTAATGTCAGATGATTGATCTGAATTGAAACTGATATAATAATAAAAGAAATAAAATGCACAATAACCATATTTTTCTTGAATCATCCCGAAACTATCCCCCTACCACTTCCATGAAACCAGTCCCTGGTACCAAAAATGCTGAGGACAGCTGGTATCGAGGGAAGTCAAGAGGTAACTATCCTGTGTGTGTGTGCTAAATCACTTCAGTCGTGTCTGACTCTTGGTGATTCTATGGACCATAACCCGCCAGGTTTCTCTGCCCATGGGATTTTCCAGGCAAGAATCCTGGAGTGGATGGCCATTTCCTCCTCCAGGGGATCTTCCCCACCCAGGGATCAAACCTGTGCCTCTTAATTCTGCTGCAATGGGAGGTGGGTTCTTCACCGCTAGTCTTCAATATTACAGTTCTCTCCAATATTACTATTATTATCTACAGTGAGGGGGGTAGTGGCCATAATAAAAGATTTCTGGGTGTACATGGGTCACAAAGGTCAATCAAGGACAAGTCCATGCTTGAGTGGAAGAGTACATTTGGATGGACAGGTCAGAGGTCAGGGAAGGTCAGAGTTGAGTGAGGACTGTGAAGCTGAGAGCCATGGGCAGGAGTCAGCAGTGTGGCTTGACAAGTACAGGGACTCTGGGCAGGAGGGCATTGCTGGGACATGAGCAGGCCTGGATGAGGGGACAGTGAGGTCCGTGGCTGTCATTACCACTTCTGCCCAATGCCAGTCCCCCTGTGATCCTGGGAGAAGCTGGGTGCCATGAGGAAAAGCGCTGGAGACAGGCAACTGCCTCAAACCATTCTGGGAATGAGAAAGAGTAGAAATAAGCAATGAAGAGGCAAAATACAAGATAAATTTTAGAAGACAGAAATGTTAGAGCTAGGAAGGAATATTGTGTGATTCCAGTTAAGGCTTGCGTCCACAGACAGAGAGCCCAAGCCTCACGCAGCTGCAGGATTTCCTAACCTTCGTAATGGAGCCAGGATTCAAAACCAAGCTCTGTGAACCCCCAGACCGTGTCTGTCCATGCCCCTTGCTGCCCCGGGTGTGGTTCCAGGCCCAAGGCAGACTGCTGTTCGCCGTCCATCCTCTCCACAGGAATACGAGCCCCATAAGAGCAGACACTGTGTCAGTTTGTCTCTCCAGCACCTAGAACACTGCCCGGCACATAGAAGACGCTCCTCTAATGGAACAGAATCCAGTGGGTGGAATGGAATGGAAAAGCAGAAGTGAAACAAATGGGGTGGAGGGGACGGAATGGAATAGAGTTAGTAAAGCTAGAATTAGAATTCTGGAGTCCTGACCCCCACATACGGTACAGGCAGCAAAGAAGCCCAAACCTCCTCTCTCCCATCCTCCCACCTGAGGGATATACCACTTCTGTCTCCAGCCAACCAATCTCTACCCCAAGCAAGTAAGGACAGGGTCTCTGGCACCAGTTGGGGTGCAAGGAAGAAGGAGCCAGTTTCTTACCTCAGCGCTGAAGGACAGAGAACTGAAGTCTGTGTCCTCTACAAGAGCAGCTCTGGGACGTGAAGGGCAGTTGGTTAACCAACTGGCGGAGAGACAGACCCTGATCCAAGTTGAATCTTTTGCCATAGTAGCCCAGAGAGCAGAAGGAAGGCTCAGGAAGTGGAACTGAGGGCCCTCCCTGAGCCTGTGATAAAAAAAGTTGTCACCAGTTTCCAGCCATACTGGGAGAGACCTGCAGAGAGACTGCAGCAGGTTTGGGTGCTCGCTCTCCAGTTCACTAACCTCTGTTTCAATCCAGCAATCCCACAATATCTACTAGACAGGCTGGAGGAAATTGGATCCTTGGGTTTGCAGGTAATTCAAGCGAAGAGTAGAGACATCCACCGCAACTACAATACAAGCCCTGGGCCTCCCTTGCGCTGGGCGCTCACCTCCACAGCACCCACAATTTTGGACCACTGTATTCCCCTGACACTGGGAAGCAGCATCTCTGGCCACTGACACTCCTGCCCCCATTATGATCTGCCCTGGTTCCGTCACCATTCAGAAGCCATCAAGTCTTTATTACCTTCAACCTGTTCCTGCTTGCAGATCCCAAGCTAGACATGCCATTGACATGAGTCTTGTCAGTGGCAGAATTCCATCAGAGCCTCTGAGGTTGAGACAGACATGAGCGTGCTGTCTAGTCTTCACAGCCCTGATCTTTTAGGGCAGTAGTGGGGATTGCCTGTCCTGAACTCAGGAGTCTGTGTGCTCTCTACTGTTTACCATGGGCCTTGTCTCACATGTCCATTTATATCTCCCTTACAACCATCTGCACCAGCATCCACCACTGAACACCCACCACCATCACACCACTCCCAAGCAATCTTGTGATCGCTCACTGCTGAGTGCCCACTGGTTCCATCAGCCCTCCTTGGCTCCAGAGCATCTATCTGCCCATGACTTGGCTATTGGCTTTCAGGTCCTTGTCCCTCCAGCCTTGCTCCCCCAGCCTTGTCTCAACTCCACCAGTTCTGACTCCCCAGCCAGTTGCCCACAGCCCACCATCCAATACGGCACCCCTCTCCATCCTACTCCTCATCCAGCCTGGGAACCAGAAACTAGCCCATCAGCCTCTACTTGCTCCAGCAGGAGGGCTTCGGGGTGAGAGAAAAAGAGCCAGCAGAACGGGCTATTGACTACGAATTCCATTCCTCCTCTCAGCTCTGGCTATTTAAGCAGTTAGAAGACAGGCTTTGTTGACTATCTGTGTGCACACATATTAGCACACTGTCATCTAGCCTACTTATTCTCGGGAATTTGTTTCAAAGCCGCCTTTTGGAAACTCCTAAGTAGGATGTAATTCGGAGGATTTTATGTTCTGCTCACTATCTGGTAAAGTAGTTTATTCCACAAACCCCTGGCAGATCACAGAAAAAGAAGATGCATGAAAAACAAGGCTGCTCTCTGCTCGCTGTCCCAGCCTCGGCTGAGGAAGCCGCCTTGTCTAGGCAGCGTCTGTGTGAAGTTTCTTAATGTCTAAAGTTTATGTTCTCAACTCGGGTTGTTAGTATGAAAGAAACAGTCTGTAAATGGCATTTAAAAGCAAATTGGATTTTCTTCCCCCAGCTGATACAGCCCTCGGTTCTGCTTGCCAGAGGACGCAGTTTACTTCTCATCTGAAACAGCCATTTGTCATGTGTCAGAGGATCTGAAATAAAATTCCTTTGTGTAGGACTGTCTAATAAAGAGGTTCTTAACGTTAATAATTTACTCTAAATGCTGTTCACACATTGTCTCCCTCATACCTTCAATCTGAGTCATGGAAGCTGGAGGCTGTACGAGGATTTCTGAAGATCCCGAATATGTGTTCTGGAATAACATTCGCACCAAACACCCACCTTCTTGCTATGCGAGACCAGTGACTCCATTTGCAGATGTTAATGTGGGTCAGGAAAGCTTCTCCCATGGTGAGGAGGAAGCCTCAAACCCTTGGAATGCAAGAAGGGAGAGAGCAGGAGCCTGGTCTGGAACAGCAGACAGAAGGGCAGGAAAGAGGCACCTGGACACTGGACAGTCAGCAGTGTTTACTGGGGGACGTCAGGTGCTAGGCACTCTGCTTACCAGTGGAGCCACAGGCACAGACCCAAAAGATGCTTCACCTTCCAGGCCTTTCTGGAATGAGATAGGGAGCAAATCAATGGATTAATTGACAAATGTAGGCAGACCTATTCAACTTTGTAAACACAGTGTATACATCACCTGTCTGGCCCTCCCCACCCCTATGGATCCCTTTCTCTTGGCTGCTGTTGCTCCTTTGGCACATTCCCTTTAGTGGGTGTCCTGGTTTGGGGGCTAGAAAAGATCAGACAACAAACGGTTCCAGAGCCTGGGAAGTCCAAGACCAATGCGCCGGCAGATCCAGTGTCTGGTGAGAGCCTGCTTCCTGGCTCAAGGGTATCCTCTCATCACATCCTCACAGGGCAAGAGCAGAGACATGGAGGGCAAGTGCTCATATGTCTCCTTATGAGGGCCCTTATCCTATTCACAAGGACTCCATCCTCATGACCTTGGTGGTGGTTTAGTCGCTAAGTCGTGTCCAACTTCTGGGACCCTATGGACTATAGCTCACCAGGCTCCCCTGTCCATGGGATTTCCCAGGCAAGAATACTGGAGTGAGTTGCCATTTCCTCCTCCAGGGGATCTTCCTGACCCAGGGATCGAACCTGTGTCTTCTGCATTGTAGATGGTCTCCTGCATTGCAGGCAGATGCTTTATCGCTGAGCCACCAGGGGAGCCCCTTCATGAACTTATCATCTCTAGAAGGTCCACCCCTTACTAATACTAATACTTAAATACTATCACCATGAATTCTTGGGACCCAGGCATTCAGGCCGTAACAGATTGAACAATTCAAAGTTAAGGACTTACCTTTTTGTCTCTGCATCCCCAAGGTCTAGCACAGTGCTTGTCAACTAGTGGTTGAGGAGACAGAAGGCCCAGCACCTGCTCTCAAATCTAGTGAAGGATGCAGAAACTAATGAGAGAGCACAGAGCAGGAGCTCAGGCTAAAGAAGCTGCAGGGATAAGTGACCCCAAACCTCAGGTGCTTCCAGCAGCAAAGATTTACCCCTTACCCACAGTCCTGAGCACTGCAGGTTGACTGTGACCTTCACATCAGTGGAGGAAGGAGCAGCCGCCATCCCAGACAAGGAGACCCCATGGCAGGGGGAAAAGAAATAGCAGAGCAATAAGAGGGTTTGGGAAGCCTCTGCTCTGAAGTGACCCATGTCACTTCTACCCACATTTTATAGTCCCAGGTCCGACCCAGCCTGCCATCAGACAACGAGGAATGTTCTTCTCCCTCGGACGGCCTGGGAGGGAGACAGCAAACATCCAACCACAGTACAAACCACCTTAGACCTTGCGACAGCAAGACACCGTGGGCCTTCGTGATCCATCAGGGGCACAGCACTTCAGCTAAGTAGAGTATAAGGAGTCACTTGCTTCAGAGCGCAGAAGAGTGTCCTTGGGTGACGACTGCCAGTGCTGGGTCCTGACCACAGGGAGGTGTCCCCAAGAGGCCATGTGGAGACCTATGCAAGTTCCATGTTTCCAAGGATGGGAGAAGCAGCATCTTCTGGATCCAGTCAGATGCTGGGGAGTCCCTGGGTTCATTCCAGCCCAAGGGTGCCCTGTCTCAGAGGACTGCAGGCTTCTGTCACACTCACATTCTGAGAGGCTCAGCGCTCACGTCCCTCTCCCAGGGGTTGGGAGGGGACAGGCAAGGCTGGAGTCCAGCAGGGAGGCAGAGACACAGACCCTCCACATGACCTGCCGGGAGACCACGGTTGTGCTCCCAGGCAAGCGAGTCACTCGCACCAGACACCTCCATGCCCCCTTCCAAGGAGAACTGGCCAGCGCAGAGCCCCTGCTGACCACGCTGCCCACTCTGTGCTGTGGGACCTCTGTTCCTGCCTGACAGGACCAGTGGTGGGCACCCTGCCCGAGGGCAGACCTGTCTTTGCGGGGACAGTAACCTGTGAAGACCTGGTGTGAGATGAGAGGGACCCTCTCTTAGGGTTTTGAACCAGAGACTAGTGAGAAGTGGCCTGAGAGGGAGGTGAAGTGAGGCGGACTCTCATTAAGCTGGCAGGATGAGGGAGCACCATGACAAGAAAGGCTGTTGGTGGAGGGAGAAGACTGGAGAGATGCAGAGAGAGAGGTTCAGAGACGCAGAGAGAGAGACTACAGACCACCCCTGCCTGGGCTGTGACAGATTTCAGTTTCCAGTCCGGTTCAAAAGTGACTTGACAAAGACCATTTGCTCCTGGGTCAGGCTCTGCCTCTTCCTCTTACAACCAACAGAGTCTAGCGCGAATACACCCACCACACATCCAGGGTGTGAATCAGCTGGGAGTGGCACAGAGCAGCATAAGAAGTGCCAGTTGACATGTGACTTTTTCAGAACAGATGACACCATGGCAGGTGGGGGACCTTTAAAAGAAGAAAATTGAAAACTTGGACATACATGCAAAATACAGTGGCACCCTTTATAAATCTAAAGATACATAAGTAAGGAGCATTAAAGTGGACCATTAAATTTTATTAACAAGTAACCACTTTATTTATGTATTTATAACCTACTGTAGACATGAAAAAGCTGAGGGTGGCAGTGGGACTATTAATGTGAATATTTTTCCCAAATCATAATTTATTTTTCTATCTTCCTTTTGTTGTAATTAAATCCATTTTTAGTTCCTACTCTTACTTATTTGTATCAGTCTTTGTTTTTCATCAATCTTGAAAAAGGATTGTCTCTTATAATGGCCTTTAAAAAAGAAAATAAGCTATGGTTTTATGAATTAACTGCTTTTATTTTGTTTTCTATTCAATTCATTTGAGCTTTCATGTTTATTAATTCCTTCTGTTTATTGTCTTTGGTTTTCTATTGTTACTCTCTATTGAATTTCTTGAGTTGAAATCTCAAGTTATTTATTTTCAGACTTGGTGTTTTCTAATTAATAGATCTAAGGCTTTAAATTATCTTCTGAATACCCACACTCCATGTGTTTTGATATATTATGTTCTTGTATTTATTCTAATAATGTGTGATTCTCCTTGTGATCAACTGTTTAACATGACAACTATTTAGAGGACTCCATTATTTAAATGTCAGATGCACGGATTTTATTTTTGCTATCATTTTGCTGATGATTTCTCATTTTATTTCATTATGATTAGTGAATATGACCTTTAGGTATCATAGTCCTATTTTTAAACGTATTGATATTTTACTTGTAACCTAACATACGGCCAATTATGTGACTGTTTCATGTATGCTTGGAAGGGGTTTGTATCCTCTATTTGTTCAGTTCACAACATACATTTTATATTTCATCAGCCTTGTTAATCATGTTAATCATCACCTTTACTTGGTTGTCTTATTGCTCTAGCTTATCGATCTGTCAAGAAGCAAGTTAGTCTCTATGATACTGTATTTATCTATTTCTCCTAGTGGTGGTGGTGGTGGTGGTTCAGTCGCTAAGTTGTGTCTGACTCTTGCAATCCCATGGACTGTAGCCCGCCAGGCTCCTCTGTCCATAGGATTCTCCAGGCAAGAATACTGGAGTGGGTTGCCATTTCCTTCTCCAGGGAATCTTCCCAACCCAGGGATTGAACCTGGGTCTCCTGCATTGCAGGCAGATGATTTACCAACTGAGCTATGAGGGTAGCCCACTTCTCCTAGTAGTAGTATCAATTTTTGCTTTATTTATTTTCAATTTTTTTTTGTTATGTGCATAACAGTTCATGATTGTTTGATATCATCTTAATAGGGAGTTCCTTTCAATAATATGAAACATATCTCTTTATTTTGTTTGCTGTTAATATTGCGTTTCCTGTTTCCATTCTATGAGACTTCCTTGATACACATCTTCACATCTTTTCTTTTGTTTTTAATGTTTCCATTAACTTTATATGTGTATCTTTCTGGAAAAAATTCATGAAGCTGGATTTTTAAACAACCAATTTGAGAATTTAACTCATTCACAAGTATTATGATTGCTGATATATGTAGAGCTATTTATATAATGCCTCTGTGCATATTCTATTTATCATGTTTCTCATTTGGTTTGTACCTATTTTTCTGCCTTTTGGTAAACTGAGCAATCTTCATTTGATTCTATTTTTTCTAATATGTTTAAAGTTATACTGTTTCTAATTTTCTAGTGCTTATCCTCAACATTCTGTCAGCAATACCTTGCATTTACATAATACTTACAAATGTTCAATATTTATATTCTCCCCTAACTCAAACTAAGAACAGATTAACAGCCTCCCCCTCTGTTCTTCCCTCATCACCTCCACCCTATATTCCATGTTTGATAGTATGTGAAATTTTTGTTCTGGTTTTTACTTTTTAAGCATTTTTTAGAATAAGCCACAAGTTTTACTAATTTCTTTTTACTTTTTCATGTCTTCCCAATAGATTCATTATTTGGTATTTGGTTGCATATATGATATTCAGTAATGGGGACCCATTTCAATTTTATTCAGATCCATTTTGAGGAAAAATAATTACATGCTCTCATCCTACACACATTGAGAGTTATTTGAAAGGGTTTAGAAAGTGATTCCATGAAGGAAAACATATTATTTTTGTCTACTTTATAATCTAGGAAAGTTCGGCTTTGTTTCACAAAAGGTTCACAAAACCATTAAAATGTATTTTTTATCTCAGGTAAAAGAAAGCCCAAAGGGAATCAGTCCAGGTCTAGTGTGGCTACTGCGTGGTGTCAGGAACTTAGCCTTTTTTTATCTTGTTGCTTCACAGAACATGGCCTCTGTTCCCAAAACTGCCTCTTGGTTCAATATGGCTGCTAAGACTCCAACCATTACCTCTCCATCTAGGCAGCAGGAAAGGAGGCAGATAATGAAGGGTACCCCATCCTTTCAAGGAGACTTCCCAAAATATAATAACTCTATTTATATCTATAAGATATGCCCGGCTGCCCAGGAGGTTAAGAAATGAGATTTTTTTTTTTAACTAGATGACTATGTGCCTACATTAGGGCATATCACAGTGAAATTTAAGAATAGTAGGAATCAATAGAAGGTCCTAAGATGTTGTAAAGAACAGAATAAGATCACATTAAAAATAGAGGGTCACATTCAAGTGACTTGGAATTAAACATCTACAGCATACTGGAAGTTAAAAGAAACAGAAGTAATAGCTTTAAAAGCCTGTGGGAATGAGTACCTATCATATAACACTGAGAACTATATTCAATGCCTTCCAATAACCTATAATGGAAAAGACTCTGAGAAGAATATATATACATATCACGTGTGTGCTAAGTCATTTCAATCGTGTATGACTCTCTGCGACCCTATGGACTGTAGCCCACCAGTCTCCCATCTCCATGGGATTCTCCAGGCAAGAATCCTGGGGTGGGTTACCATGCCCTATATATATATGAATCATTTTGCTGAAACTAATAAAACATTGATTATCAATTACAATTTCAAAAAAAAATTTGTGAGAAAGTGCTCTTCAACTGAGAATTCTTTATCCTATCATACCCTCTGGTGAGAGGTTTTTGCTGTTTTGGGGGGGTTTTCTTTTCATCTTTCATAGGAGGCTACTGAATGATGTAGTTCATCAAAATGAAGACGTAAACCAAGGAAAAGAAAGACATGGAATCCAGGAAACAGGAACCTGACCAAATAAGTGAAAAAAACTTTCAGGGTGATAGCTGATACAATAGTTAGCACATTTGAACATACTGAGAAGAGATTTTCATGCTTGTAGGAGAATTTGAATATGAGTTAGCAATTTTGTACTAACAGGTATATAAAACTAAGGCAATAGAAATGAAAATCAGCATGAATCCAGAGGGAAGAAAAGAGAATTATAATCGTAACACACTACATGTCTTAGCTGTGACTAATATTGTATAGTCACACTAACATAAGCACCCAGCAGTGATTTTCACCAGATCTTGTGATAGAGGTAAATCGGAGGATGGGGGAAGGACGTGTTCATGAGGGAGGAAATATGCAGAGAGGCCTAAAAGCTAATTTTCCAAATTTGAAAATCAACAGATAATTCTTAAAACTGAGAAATCAAGAAATAGCTGCATATACAATAAACTGAGAAATATAGACGTAAGTAGCAGAAGAAATAGCCAGAACCATTGAGAATTTTGTTGTTTTGAAGAGTAAGAATTTAGAACGGAGAGAGACAAAGTAGCAAACTGGTCTTTTATTCCTAGTAATACTTTTTGTCTATATAAATATAACAACATAAGTCAAATATATTTAGATAAATATATTAACACCAGGCAATTGGGGGTTACTTTTCTTTTGTTGGCAGGGGAGGTAATGGGGAAAGGAAGGCATCTTACACACTAGCCAAATACAATAATTCTTCCAAAGAAGAATGGGAAGGCTGGTAAATGTTCTGAGTCCGTACTTGTCTAATATGGCTTCATTTTACCTCACACTTGAATGATAATTTATGTTCAAAGCCATTTCCCCTCAGAGCTTGGAAAATACTGCTTCATTATTTTCTTGTATCCAATTTTGCTGAGGAGGACTATGGTATCAATTCGGTTCTTATTCCTATGTATAATGAGTGGAATAGTGTCCCCCCACCCTGAAAAAAAAATATCCATGTCATAAGCCCCAGCACCTGCAAATGTGACCTTCTTTGGAAAAAGAATGTGTGCAGATACAATTAAAAATCTTGAGCTCTTTCGGGATAGACCTACCCAGAGACCAGCACCCTCACAAGAAGAGAGAACACAGAGAAGAAAGCCATGTGAAGATGGGAGCCGAGGCTGGAGGGAGACGGTTCCCAGCTGAGAATGCCCAGAGTCTCCAGGACCCATGAGAGCCAGGAGACAGGCATGGACAGGATTCTCCACAGAAACCCCGAAAGGAGCCAAGGCTGCTAACACCTTGCTTCCTGGCTTCTGAACTCCAGAACTGTGATCATTACACTTCTGGTGTTCTAAGCCCTCAGGGTGTCATGCTTTGTTATAGAAGCCCTCAGAAACTCAAACTCTTTATATGTCATTCTTTTTCTCTATATAGGTTTTTAGGACTTCCTCTGCATCTTCAGTGTTCTAAAATCTCACTATAACATGACTATGTTTGTGGGCTTTAAAATTGTGTTGGTCATGCAACAGCCCTTTAAATCTAGGATTTGTGTCTTACTTTGGTTCTGGAAAATATCCCTTCTATAGACTTGCCTCTCCCTCATTATGTCTACTTTTTCCCTTTGGTACTCCTCACTTACGTGTTGTCTGCATTGATGAGCTTTTCTTTTATACTTTCTACCTCCTTACCTTTTGTACTGCATCCCTGGAGAAACACTTGCCTTGATGTTTCAGCAGTTTTTCTTCCTTCGTTTGTGCTCATTTTGCAATTCTGTCCAACAATTTTAAGATTTTTTAAATTTCAACTAACAAAATTTTAATGTTTTAGGTAATATTTTTGGTGGGAAGAAAGTTACATGTGTCCTCAAAATGCCTTCACCTGGTACCTCCTTTGCATGCATGCTAAGTTGCTTCAGTCGTGTCTGACTCTGTGTGATCCTACAGACTGTAGACCTCCAGGCTTCTCTGTTCATGGGATTCTCCAGGCAATAATACTGAAGTGGATTGCCATGCCCTCCTCCAGGGGATCTTCCCAATCCAGGGATTGAACCCACATCTCTTACAACTCTTGGATTTGTGGGTGAGTTCTTTATCACTAGCGCCACCTGGGAAGCCCAGTACCTTTTTTAGACCTTTATATTTCTAATCAGAAGAAGAGTCCAGAACTTATCTTCTGATTCTAATATTTGCTGCTGTTAATTGCACCCTTGCAAGGATGCAGGGAATTTGCTGAGCACTTAATTATCTTACTGAATATCCACAGCAACCCATAGGATGTAAATATTAATAACCCCATTTAATAGATGTGCAAGCTAAGGCAGGTAAGAGTTACTTGCCTCTGATCTTAACAGCGCTAGACAGCAGTCAGATGGAATTTGAATCTAGGTATGGCTGACTCCAGAATTCAAGCCCTCTTAAATTATGTTTCAGATGTCACATCCTGTCTCTAGATATCAGTTTGGCATTTGTTAAAGGAGATTAGTGTAGAGCAGTAGTTCCAACTGGGCTTCTCACAGGTGCCCACAGAAGCCTGGAGAGGGACACATTAGAAGCATGGTCCTGGGTCCCTGGTACTTGGGGAGGGGTGAAGAGGCAGGTGGAGGTACCCAACATGCTCAGCGTCAGAGGCAGTAGCTGGAGTACCCCTCTACCCTGTCTGAACCACTCGCCAGGCAGGCACAGGAAAAGCACTAAAAGGCAGAGCAGGAAGACAGAGCAGAATGGGGAAGGGCTGGTAGCTCCCTGAGGCCTGAGCAACCCCAGAGCTGGAGCCCCGGGGGTAGGCTTGTTCTTCACCCTCTGGCATCTGGAGGCTTGTTTAAAACTACTGGCCTGCCCCCTCTTCCAGCTCCACCAGAGAATCTTGATCTTATTCAAATGAATGAAACACAGGCAGAGGGTAGGAAGCAGAGGAGGCCCTTCAGAGCGCGTCCACAGCCCGGTTTGACCAGACAGCAGTGGGGAGGTGAGCCAGGCTGAATATCTCCTCCATGCCCTTACTAGTGAGGAGCCAAGGCCAGAAGGAAGGCCACCAAAGCTCACCAGGTCCCTGTCAGGCTCGACCCCTGAATCAAATCCCTAGGAGGGTGCCTTCGCTCTAGTATCGCTCTATGCAAAGACAAATGGGGGAGTGAAATCTCAGCTTATCAGACCCTGTTTTTCAAACTCAAGTCCCATTTCCCTATTGACCCAAAGGAACATCTTGGAGATCGTTAATCTTCATTTCTGATTGATTTTCTGTCAATATTTCCCTGCCTCCCCCACTACCCCAGCCTTTCCATCAAGTGGTTAATGAGCTGTAAACAAACACTCTGATGTGGGAGGCAGTGGTTTTTCAAGAAGTCTTTTGAATAGTGGCTCAAACTTGGTGACTCACACACACAAGTGGCACGCTCTGGTTCTGCTATAGGTGGGTGGGTGTGTTTAGTTTTTCTCACTGGGGGTCCCCAAGACTATCGAAGTGAGGGCAATCCCTCCCCTTCCTGGGGAGGGAGGTAAGTGGCAACTACTTAAGTTGAAGGCAGTGCATTGAACAAGCCGAAATCTCTCTCCTCAGCCTCTCACCTCCCCATAGCTGCTTCTCCGGGTTAGGGGCTCCAGAAGAAGCAACTCCACAGGAGGTGGCCGAATCCAGGAGCACAGGGTAGGCAAGCTTGCCTCCTGGCACCCAGGTTTAGCTGGGATTGAGCCCAGAAGGAGGAGGAGGGAACGACAGAAGATGAAATGATTGGATGGCATCACTGACTGGATGGACACGAGTCTGAGCAAGCTCCAGAAGTTGGCGATGGACAGGGAAGCCTGGTGTGCTGCAGTCCACGGGGTCGCAAAGAGTCAGACATGACTGCGCAACAGAACTGAACTGAACTGACTGAGCCCAGAAAGTTCCAACCTGCTCTTTCCCAGGGGTGGGGAGGCCTGGGTGGGGCATCCCGGGGGTGTCCCCAAGAGGTTTTAGAGGTCCCCCAAAGATGACAGTGGACTGGGGAAGACGAGCCTGACTCCACAGTCTGGCCTCGGGTCACTCTGAGGATGTCACTCAAGACGGCTCACCTGGGGAGGGGGTCTCGGATTTCTCACCCATCAGATGGGGTGAATCATTTCCTTCCCGGCTTACCTCCGAGGTGTGTTCTGGGCACCCTGGAACACACGGTTTGGGAGAAGTCTAGAGGAGTTACAGATGTCAGAGAGGTGACCGTCCTTCCCTCGGCCCCGGGGGTCCCCATCTGCCCACCCCACCCGCCAAAGCCCAGGAGTTTTTCCGCAGCCCGCCTGAACGTTAACACGCAGGGAAAACTTCAAGGAAAACATACAGCTGATAAAAATTTAATGCTATATGTAACAAAGCAGAATGAATATTTAATCCGTGCTTTTATGCGAAACCACATAACCAGCCGGCCCCACGCGGGGGGCCCCTCCCGGCTCGCGGCGCCCCGCGCCGGCAGCGAAGCAGTTAAGCTGCTGGCAACAAGCAGCTCCTAATAAACACTCGGCTAATTCTGTAGGAAAAGCACTAATTAGAAAAGCAATAATAATCGGTGTAATTGCTCTAAATTACCCTCCTAACAGAGAAACTGCGCTCGGAGCCGGGAACGCAGCTGCCGCCGCCCCGCACAGCCCCGCGCCCGGCACCGGCGCCCGCGGCCCCGCGCCTGCTGCCCCCTGGCGGCCGCCGCGCGCCGCGCCGGCC